>JBBPCX010106125.1:15000-22067 GCA_037974365.1 Hydrocynus forskahlii
CGCTTCTGTGTGTATGTGTGTGTTGAAGAGAACAGGCTTATCAGAGCCAATCAGGGCGATGGAAACTAAACCACGTTCTGTCTATTTATGTCTGTGTCATAAAATGGGTGTTGCGTTTACAGCACGTCGTTGTTTATTATTGTTATGAGCTCAGTATTACTATTTAGACCTGCCACTGTTGATCATAGTAATCTACTGAGCATTCGCCTAGCCTTTCAAAGATCCAGAAATACAATAGGCAGGGACAGCCAATATGGAGATTTATGCATATTGTGATAAATTCACCACGGTGCGTCATGATAAGCTTTTCTGCAGACACCATCAATACTTAAAGAACACTGACCAGCCACATGTTTCATTACAAACAGTTTAATAACAATAGTAACAATAATAGTCTCATTTAACTGGATTTTGTGTAACGCAGTGAGTGAAACACTAAATTAAAATCATGTACTCATAGCCTTTCAGGCAATGTTTTAAATGTGACCCTACTGGCTCTTTTTTTATTTGTTCCAACTTATCAGATGTTAGAAATAATATATATTGTGACATATATATTGTGAAAATGTATTGCCGTGCTTTAACAATGACATGTTGTATTGATGCAAAGTGCTTATAAGCATCAAAAGTTATTTCTCTGCTAATATTAGAAACATCTGAAATGTGAGTGCTAAATGTGAGTGAGCGTGTTCCATTTAAAAAAAATGATGTGCCACATGTGCATAACTGAGTGTCTACTGGGTTTCGCACTGGGGGGAATTGCACTGTGGAGAATAGGCCTTCTGTTAAATATTATATTTGATGTAACTGCATTGTTTATAGTGTTAAAACTATCGGTGCAGAGTTAATTCAAACTTTGTTTTACATATTATGAGGACAATAAATCATGAACTGAGTGTACAGTACTCCCATTCAGTACTCTGAAAGAGAACAGGAGAATTTCAATATGCATTATCTTACAAGTTGCCAACTAATCCTGGGCAACTCAGGAATTAGAATCTTTAATCATGACAGCCCATAACTGCAGTTTTGGCCAAGTGAATTGCCAGACAATATGGTGACTACATCTTATACTGCCATCTAGGGGCTGGTTCACTTTCTAAACACCACAGATTAGCAATCCTAGTCTTGAAGTATCCCTGTCATATAGTTTTTCCTGCTCTAATCACCCACTTCATCTCAGTGAGGGATTGTTGACCTGATTAGTTGGATCAGATGTCTTGAGAGCAGCAAAAACACTAAAGGGTGCAGAACAGGGTGTCCTCCGAGACCAGTACTGGTAACCATTACTACACCATTACGCTCTGAAAACACAGATTCAGGTCAGGAAGAATGTGCCTACTGAATAAAAACAGTCTCTAGTGTTGTTTACTGGCATTAAGCATTTAGAAGCACTAGGTGGCAGCAAATCATAGCAGCTGAATGTTGTGTTTTGCCCTTAATGAATATTTAATTAATGAATATTTAAACATTTATGTATATAGATGAACTTTGAGTGCATCCCTTATATGTATGTATGTGTTTCCTTGCAGGAGGTGAGGAGTAAAAGTAAAGTATGTGCTAACGTGTTCTGTGGAGCAGGACGAGAGTGTGCAGTGACTGAGAAAGGAGAACCTACCTGCATGTGTATCGAGGTGAGAGAGAAACACACACATATACACCAATAAAAATACAACATATGCCAGTTTTACTACCGTAAAAACTGAGGTTTTGGCAATGCAGCATTTTAGCATTTTGTTCTTATAGTTTAAATTCACTCTATACACACACACACACACACACAAACACACACATACACATGTATTGGCGTTTTATACATTCTACATTCCACTGAACATACACTCCTCATGCATACTGAATATCACTCAAAGACTCATTTGTCAGTAATATTCATATACAGAAGTTTAATTACACTGTTCATCAGACTGAGATATGTGTATATTGGACCCCCACAGCAATGTAAGCCCCATAAGCGTTCAGTGTGTGGCAGTAATGGAAAAACCTACCGTAACCACTGTGAGCTTCACCGTGACGCCTGTCTGACCGGACTCAAAATACAGGTGGCCCATGACGGACACTGTGAAGGTGTGTTTGTGTTTGTGTATATGTTTATAATCCAGACTATCCAGAGTATTACTTACTTGACTGAAAATAAAAATAGTAATTAAAAGAAATGTATACAAAATAGAAAACTATTATAATATTCTTATTAATGTATTTGATCCAAACATTTTCCTTGGTTGTTTAACACACTTGCCATGTGTTAAGTTGCTTTTGTGGTTTCTGATTGTCAAAAAAGCACAGAAAGCATTTAGACCACACAAGACTGTCTTTGGCTGTGTAACTTTTTGTCCATTGTAATAGTCCCATGAACACTGGTGCTGCTTGAGTACTGGGTGACTGTACATAACAGTATGTAATAATAGAATATAATACAGTATGTAATACAGTGTCAGAAAATACATAAGCAAGTCTACATAAAACACCAGATATGCGTTTTCTGGTGGTGTGCTTTGGGTATATAGTATCAAACAACAACACATGCTCTACATAGAACACAATTTAATATAACTAGCAAAAAAGAAATGAGGCAGCTTACCTGAAAAACTAGCTGAAAAAATAGATAAAATAAATGGTCAAATGTTAAAAATTTCGGCAGAAGCCACAAGTTTTTTCTCCCAATATGTTCAGCAAATAAAAAGTAGCTGTGCATTAACATTTGCAGAAGTGTGTTTTCTATAGAGGATGTGTACTTATTTTCGTTTACAAAGTATACACATTGCCATTTGACTCGGGATGCCTAAACTTTTGCATACGACTGTAACTGTATTCCTATTAACACTGGTGCTGTTTAAGTAGTGGGTGAAGAAACTGCCTTTTGAATGATAAGGGAATTTTAACACTGACCGGTAGTTTTTTTTTTACTCTCTTCCCCTTTTTTTCAGAGCGAAAAACAGACAAGGTCGCTCCCAGCCCAAGTGAGTACACATGCAGCTGTCGCTCTGCACGCTTCTGCTCTCAGCAGTGGAAAACCAGGGGCATGGAAAGTTAATATCCGCCAGCATTTCTCATGTCCTGAGCCCAGTTCCGAGTATTAGGGGCTTTGGACTAGTCCATGAGGCCTTCATACTTCACATTCTTTCATTAAAGGACAGTTTATTGAAAATACTTTCTTGGGAAATAAGATATTTCTATATTGAACAAGCACTTACTTTTATAACAGGGTGCAGTGGGACTAGACTGAATCTTTTTGGGATTATTGCAGTTCCATTTCAATATGGAAGTATTAGCAGGCTTTAGCCATAGACTAATAATTCCTGTTCATGATCTGTCTTTAACACGTCTTTAGAACCTTAAGGACACTTAAGTATAAAGGCGTATGTTTTTTGCTTGAAATATGGATCTATGATCAAATGAAATAGAGAAGTTAATTCCTAATTTCCCCATAATCTCCCCATTAATCTCTCACTATTTTTAATAATACAAAATTGTAAAACGTGAAGAAATACATTTCTATGAGTAGATTTTGGACAACACCATGCTTCCAACTTCGTGGACACAGTTTGGGGAAGAACCTTTGTGCTCCATAAAGACATGGCTGGTTGAATGAGTTCAGTGTGGAAGAACTTGACTGGCCCACACAGAGCCCTGACCTCAACCCCATCCAACACCTTTGGGATGAATGGAAATTGTGAGCCAGGCCTTCTCGTCCAACATCAGTGTCTGACCTCATAAATGTTCTACAGAATGAATGGGCACACATTCCCACAGAAACTCCAAAATCTTATGGAAAGCCTTTCAAGAAGAGTGGAAGCTGTTAAAGGGGGACCAACTCCATATTAAAGTCTGTGTAGTTAAATGCACCATCATTAAAGTCCCTGTTGGTGTAATGATCAGGCGTCCCAATACTTTTGTCTGTATAATGTGTGTCCCGGTGTTTCACTGATACTGCATATATACACACCTGTTTCATGCTAACTGCTGTAAAAACAACACGTAGTGCTTCTTGTTGATTGATATTCTATGATTTGCTTCTGTTTGACTGTTTCCTTATTTAGTCGTGTGTTACCTGGCGGACCGTAACGAGCTGAGGAAACGTGTGATTGAGTGGCTGCAGACTGAAGTGTCTCCTGACGGCTGGTTCATCAAAGGCTCCAACTTCTCAGATGTTTTGCTGAAGTACTTCCAGGTATGGAGCACTTTTTAGGGAGCCCACAAGTGCCCCCACTTCTGGTATAGAAGTACATGGATATATGATGACGCATCAGTCTGAGGGTGGCCAAATGCTTTGCTTTCGGGATACTACAATCAATTTTCTGTCATAAAGTATGCACTCATTTTTTATCAGCCAAAATAAGGTTCCAGAAATCCACAACAAAACAAAAAAACTTGGTATACTGGTCGTATCATCTAAATTCAATTACATTGTACATAGTTTCTCCAGTCGCATTCTGAATCGTACCAAATAGGCATAATCATAATCTAATCATGGTGAAATTTCATGAAACGTTGAATAAATGCAGTCTTGTTTCCTAATTAATTGTGATCGAATTCATTCATGTGAGGGTAGAAATTTACATCCCTAGTCTCCCTAGTAATAAAAGAAATTCAGATGAGAATTTATTAGAAAACATGCTTTTATACAAAATATGGCTTTCACTTCACAAAGTGGTCTTTTGTTTGGAGCAGCTAAAGTATTACTTTGTTATACTTGTGCATGGTAAGTTGTAGTGAAAAGCCCAAATAAAGATTGTGTGTGTGTATGTGTGTATGTGTGTGTGTGTGTGTGTGTGTGTATGTGTAAACAGGGGGCAGGTGAAGACTGAGAATGTCTGGATGATTCATTCATCTATTTTAGTGACCTCCAGACTGTTTGTTTTTTTGAGGCCATCTTGTTTGCATGTTTTTGGAGCTAAGCACTGTGCAAAGTCACAGTGAATGTATGAGTAGGTGTGTGTTTGTGTGTGTGTGTGTGGACAGTGTGGGCAAGAAGGTGATGCAGAAGTTCACAGTATATTGCCTTAACCCCCTCTAACACTCAGTTATTCTCAGTTATTCATCTTAAGACTTATTATTTGTCAAGTATTTGTCAAGACTTTTTATTTGTCAAGTATTATTTATTCAGTAACTTTTGTGAATGTTTTAGTAACTATTTTGTATGTATATATATATATATATATAATGAGCACATTCAAACCACAGTTATACAATATTATGTAGATCCAAAGACAAATATATGCTTTTTGCCTTGGGATTAAAGGGTTAAGAAGAAACTAGCTGCTCCTGAGTAAGACAGACCCATGATGAATAATTTTCAGCTTCTGCTTCTGCTTTCATTGATCTTTCAGTGTTAGGTTCCATCTGCTCCTGTTCTTTCTATCTCCCTCTCTGAGGGGCCCGGTCTGCGGCTCTCTTAGGTACACAACACTGCTTATGCAACTCCTTACATGGAACAAAACCTTGAAACTCCAAAACGGTAACTTTAGTGGAGAAGAAAAAAAAACTTTCCTAACTTTTAATGAGCAATTTCAGACCAATCAGTTCAAAATGTTGTTCATACACCAAATTCCTCTCAATGTAAAGAGTTCTCTAATTATGCCAAAAAGTAAAAAATTACAAAAATAAAATTACAAAAATCGTTGACCAGACAACGATATGTTGTGTTTAAAACTGCTCACATAAGAGATCTCTATATGCCACACACACACACACAGACACACACACACACACACACACACACACACACACACACACACACACACACTTGCATTGGGCAACACCAAGTTCCATCAGTCTAATGTTTGTAATTTGCACTTAACAGTCCATAAAGTTTTCATCTTTGTAACTTGCACTTGACAGTCCATAAACACATGCAATAAAGTTAAAGGCAGTAGTTTTATGGCTTTAGTACCACCTGCTTGATTAAAGTAAGGTATTGATCCAGCACTTTGGAACAATATACAGCTCAATGTGACAACGTGTTCATTTTGGCATTCATGCTGATACAGGATCTGATTTCCCAGCAAAAATTCCATCCTTGGCCATTATAAGAGAAACATTCAGTCTCAGGTCTGTGTACAACTTTGTTCTACCAACTTCATAACCATTAAACAACATTATAAGGCCATATGCTGAAGGGTTTTTCCTCTTATCTTCAGACATTTGAGTGTCCAAAAAGCCAAGTTCATGTTTATCTGATTTAAGGGTATTTCTTCAGACTAATCCTAATCAGTTCAAAGTATGCAAGCACTTCAGTAACTTCGAGTCTATTCTGGTTAACTCATTAATCAGATTTCTTTCTATATACACGACTTTACCTTTACTGTTGCTTTGCCAACTCACCAATAAACTCACCAAACCGCAGCACATGATGAAAATACAGATTATATTTTGAATTCAAACAGCTTTATTGTTTTATAACAGCTTTATTGTTTTATCAAAAAAGTATTTGGATGTTTATATGGCTCTGAAGTGCCAAAAATGCAACATTAACTGGGTTTAGGAATATACATGCCTTGGAAACTCTGACTACTGCATTAAAATCCAGGGCTCTTTATCAGATTTCCTGAAAAAATCAAGTTTATCAGAGTATACAGTTTATGTGACCACTTAAACAATAGCTGAAAAATTACTATATTACTAGTGTGTATAGACACACAAATAAGCCTTTAATTGAACCACTGTTTTCCATCAGAACTGAGAAAAATGAAAATGTACAAACTCCCCACCCCAAATGCTGTCAATCTGCTAAGACATATTTGCCAACTGAAGTTAGCTTCAGTTTTATACTGGAACTATGACAATAATGTAGCTAACAAATAATGGAAGCTCATTGCACAGTTTCCTCAAAACTGTATCGAGTTGTTTAGTATCTCAAATTTCACTTATGTGATTTTTGACATTGTTGGACATAATGTAATCTACACTTTGTGGACAAAAGTATTGGGATGCCTGACTGTTACTTAAACATACGTTACTTAAGCTGTCTATGCTGTAACAGCTTCCACTCTTCTTGGAAGGTTTTCCACAAGATTTTGGAGTTTCTGTGGGAATTTGTGTCCATTCAT
>JBBPCX010106141.1:0-22063 GCA_037974365.1 Hydrocynus forskahlii
ACACACACACACACACACACACACACACACACACACACGCACACACTCACACACACACACACACACACACACACACATGCAACACATCCTATACTGTGCCGGTCTAGGCTTTACCTGAATCTGACATTATGCATAATAACTAAAAGGGAATCTGTTGGATCTGTAAATGTGTATAATTTCTTATGACTGTGGAGATGTTTGGTTCCCGTGAATCAAACGAAGTGCAGACACAACAATATCACCAGTATAGCAGTTGTAAGAAGGGCTAAGGTGAGTTTTGGGTTTAAGTTTTGAACCAAGTTAGATTTAAAATAAGGGTGGGTCAGATTTAGTAGGAGGAAATCTGCTCTTCCACTGTTACTGCTGAAATCAGGGGTATTAATAAGGGGAGTTTGACCCCTGTGCAACAACAGACTCTACTCTTCTGAGAAGGCTACTAGATGTTGGAACATTGCTGTCTGTGAGAATTCAGCCACAAGAGCATTAGTGACTTCAGACTAAGATTTTGTTCATCCGGTGGTCCAAATGGTTTCCATAAAAATGCATCACTGAAACTTCTTTCAACCTGCTCAAAGAATGCCCAGATCCTCATTAAGGCCCAACAGATTTGTGGATGTGCTTTAGTACGCTGTCTGCAGTGTCTGAAAGCACACAGTATGTCATATTGTGTCCTAAACCACATCCACAAGTTTATGCCACCAAGTCTATGGATTGAGTTTTGAAAATGTGTGGTCATGCCCAGACCATTTTAGATAGATCTGATTAGTGAAATTAGATGGTTTGGGGCAATATTTTGTCATATATCTTTAGTTTCATTCAAGCTTTACTAGATTCTTAGTATAACCACTCATTCATTCATTTTCTGTAATCACTTAGCCCTTACTAGGGTCGCGGGTACTCGGAGCCTATCCCGGGGTCGATGGGTGCGAGGCAGGGACCTGCATTCAAACCCCCAGGTGTGAGACAACACTGCTACCCACTGCACCATCAAGTTTGATATCATAATATTTTAAACTATGTCCCATGGAAATGTGGAAGATAAGCTTCTAATTGATACCATATGTTTGTTTGTAAGTATACAGGAGGATATTGTCTATTTAGAAGAAAGTTGCCTTACTGAAGCGTGGTACTCATAAGACTAAAAAGTTCCACCCACACTGTAATATATTTCCTTCTATTTTTTGACATTCCTGCCAGGATGAAGCAAACAAACAGAATCTGTTGCTACAGAATAGAAATTGAATGTAAATGTAATGTAAATGCACTAGAGTCATTATGGAGTTATGGAATTAACAAATTGACAGTGCTCTGATCCAATTGCGTGGTCACTGTCAGACGGTGTTCTTGCCCAGTGGCGTTGGGGGGCATCGGGGGGGCCCAATCACGTTTCGGGGAAAGAGGGAGGATGAACATTCTGCTGCCCCAGGCTACTGTCTTGTTCGCCTGTATGAACACATTGGCTCTGTTAATAATGCAGGTTTCAAAATGAATGTGAAGTAATGGCAACATCAGTGTTCTGTACCAGTCGTCAAATGACCCACACATGGTTTGAGAATGATCCCAGCCAAGAAGACGCTTGGGCCAATTTAAGATCATCTTTCTCCACCCTTATGCCATCTGGAAAAAACAGCATGAACAAAATCCTGGATCCACATTTATCAACTTGCTAAAAGCTTTGATCCAGGAGAAGTTTTTAGCTTTGCACATTAATGGATGTCGTTCTGTGGTCAGATGGGAACTGAACTCAACACTGATTGCTCATATTTTCAAGGAAAAGTTTGTTCAGAGAACAAAATGTTCACTTTGGCCCAAATGCAGTTCTATTCTGTTTGTAGATCATTTTGTTTCAAGCATTTATTCTTAAGCAAAACTATCCTCATTTTGTGAATGTAATAGTTTGCAGACATCTGGTCATTCATCATTACAGCTGAAATTAGGCTATAAATAGGGAGTCTAATTTTTTTCAGCAGTAACAGCCTCTGTTATTTTGAGAAGACTACTAGACGTTGGAACCATGCGGTGAGGATTTGATTGCATTCATCCACAAGGACATTAGTAAAGTCAAAACAAGATTTTGATGGCTTGGGGGCAATGAGGGAGATAACGAGCCACGATCAAAAAGTGGTCTGTCTGTTTTTTAAAATGAATATTATCTTATAATGAGTAATTAGATAAACCATATTTCAAATGTTAACGTGACAGGAGAAGCAAAAATATTATTTACTACTATTGAACCATTTCTATTGGTGTAAATAGCAGCTGCCGTGCCTAAATCATGTATTTCTTTTACTTTTCTGAGGCACATATATGAAACTAAATGGAAGACAAAACATGCCTAAACCACATGCTATAAATAATGATACAAAGGATACAAGCACTGTCACTGAGATGGGACCCCCATGGTGAATCTACAGTACCCTTGGTTAGGGAACATCAAGGTAACTTGGTTGACTTTATGTATCTCTGTGCTGTTTCCAGGCTTTTTATTGAATTGTCCAGTTTTAACACAGTAGGTAGCTAGATAGCACTGTTGCCCCACAGCAGGAAGGTCCTGGGTTTTTGTATGGACTTTATTTGTTCTCCACGTGTGTACTTGGGTTTCTACCGGCATCTCCAGTTTCCTCCCACAGTCCAAGGACAGTAGAACTGCAGATGCTAAATTGCCCCAAGGTATGTGTGTATGAATGTTTTTGTCTGTGTGTCTGCCCTGTGATGGTCCAGGGCGTTCCTTCACTGTTGCCCCTGGTGAAATGTAAAATTCAGGATTCTTTGTCACAAGCATAGTTGTGCAACATGTAGTGAAATGAGCCCCAGAAACATCCTTGAGTCTGTGCAATATACTTTCAATACATTATAGAGTAAATTACAGGCTAGAACTAAGTAATAAAACATTTGGAGCAAAAATACTGTATATTCAAATGAACAAACATTACAAGTGTAAACAAGATCTTAAATATGTGTAGACCATATACTGTAAAGTACAGTGTCGTAGTTGAGGTTGACGTAAATAACAGAGTGCAGGTTAAGGTACACAATTGGACTCTAAGGACCATGTTGTGCCTTTGAGGGTACATTTACATTGTTTTAACAGAAAGTTGGGTGAACAGTGCCTTTCTGACAGCATCAGAAGCCACATGAGCTGGTCTATTTCTCTTAAGAACTCAATGTGTTTCCATAAAAAGCTCCCATTACTTGTTCGTTACATTAGCCTTGTAGCTGCCGTGAAGAAGAAACCTCAAACACCAAACAAATCACGGATGATCAATCGCACCTGTGTTAGGGAGAGACGGGTTTTTTTTGCTGTTGTTCAACTGTTGCTTTCAGGTCCATGTGAAAGGTCACCCAGCAGCGTTTTGGTGTGAGCTGTGCTGGTTCAGCGTCGACGGGTAATGAGCGATGTTTTTAATGTCGTGTGAGGATGGTGGAGATCAGTGCCAGCGCTCGGAACAAGCTACACATTGTTTCATATGCCAGGGATTACACAGCAGCATGCTGGAACCAGCCTGTGTCGGGGTGCGGGGCTTTCTTCATATTCTATGAGTGAGTGTGTCTACCTATATGCTTATGAGTGTTGGGTGTGTATCTGTTTGTGTGCATTTTGGAGGGTGTGTGTGGGAAACAAGTGAAGAGAAAGTGTGAAAAAGAGATTTGACAGCCAATCAGAGACTTGCATTCAGCATACATTCCCATGATCCACTGCTCGGCCTCGTTTCCTCTTCCGTTGAAAATGCACCTTTTTCTGATTGACAACAGAGTTTATCAGTCAGACACCACAAACCTGCACTTGGATCTAATCGTATTGAATGACCCCAGACATAGCACAGACAAGTTCAGGGTCTACATTTTGCTTCTTTCTACAAGTGAAGTCCAAATGGTTTCCATAACAGTGCACCACGGAAACGTCTCTCAACCTGCTCAATCCAGATCTTCCCTTATAGTCACATGTGGACACACCACAGCACACAGTGTGAAATTCTTTCTCTGCATTTAACCCATTCACCAAGTGAAGCAGTGGGCTGCCACCAGTGAGGGGAGCACTATGTGGGGACGGTACCTTGCTCAAGAGGACCTCAGTGGTGCCACCAGCAGTCCTGGGATTCGAAGCCACTGCCTTCTGGTTGCAGGGACGACTCCCTAACCACTAGGCCACCAGCTGCCCGTATATAATTGTGTTTTCTTCCATTTTGCTCCTGACATTGCTGACAACGTAAAGCAAACAAAAAGGTAGAATCTGTTGTTACGGCACGGAAATTGAATGTAAATGCACTTCATTATGGGTCTAATTATTGAAAATATAATTATGTAATTAAGAAAACGAGGGTTAACCGACATCTGAATTTGGATCTTCAATCTACATGTAATTCAGTTACTTTATGAGGTCTTTTTTCTTACTTTTGTTTTTCCATTAAACCGCGACCGTTTGTCTCACCTCTGTTTGCGACCTGTGTTCAGCCGCCATCACGTTTCATTTTTCTAACTCAAGAATACGTAATTAAATTGGCCTACTCTACATAATGCAACTTTAATTGGCTGATGGAGCTGCCGGTGAGGTCTCACTCCAGCGGGAGAGACAATGGCTTCTGTCTATTTCACAGCACTCATACAGATACAGCACTTTATTGGATTTAATGCATCGCTTGCAGACAGTCTTAATGAAATATGTTTATGCGTTCCCAAAGCACCCTGATACCTTTTAAAAGCTTTTTCTTCTCTTTTTTTCCCCTTCCAGATATCTCTCTATAAACAGCTTGTTCCCAAGCACAGATAGAAGTCTGAACTCAATAAACTGAGTCAGTGTGCTCAATTTTACTGGAGCCAATCTTGAAGAATTTAAAGAAAGTTTTTACTTTTTTCCTTCTACAGACAGACAGCTTTTAAGAAACACCTCAATTGTGCTTCCACTCCCTGGCCATTTTATTAGAAACACCTAAATTGTACTTCCACTTACTGGCCACTTTATTAGAAACACCTAAATTATACTTCCATTCACTGGCCACTTTATTAGAAACACCTATATTGTACTTCCACTCACTGGCCACTTTATTAGAAACACCTAAACTGTACTTCTACTTAATGGCCACTTTATTAGAAACATTTAAATTGTACTCCCACTCACTGGCAACTTTTTAAAAAATACCTAAACTGTAGTTTCACTCACTGGACATTAGAAAAGCCTTTATTAGAAATGCCTACCTTGTGCTTCCATTTACTTGCCACTTTATTAAAAACCCTTCACTTGTATTTTCACTCAATGGCCACTCTATTAGAAACACATACCTCGTGCTTCCTCTCACTGGCCAGTTTATTAGAAACCCCTGTCTTGTCCACTGATGAAGGAATAGATTATGACTTACACTGCTGTAAACCAAATCATTCACTGTACTGAGTAAAGCTCTAGCAAGAAAATGGCTGAACCTGTACAGAGAATTGGGAATATAGATTATTATACACACCGGCTGTTGTAACTGTCAAAGAAGAAGAAAAAGAGGAAGAATGTCAGACGTTTTCTGATACCAGAAAGAGAAGAAGATGAAAAGAAAGTAAAAAACAAAGCAGTGAGCTGAACTTCCAGCCCTTTTATAGCCATATGCGGTAAAGTGCGGTGGATTTCTATATGAAAGGGTAATATTTACTTTCAGAGTGTTATACTTTATTGCAGGCTGCACAGTTACTCAGAAGCTGAAAGTTATTCTTTGTGTGTGGGTGTGTGTGTGTGTGTGTGTGTGTGAGAGAGAGAGAGAGAGAGAGTAGAGAATAGCAAAGCACATAGTTATGTTGCTCTGTCTGTGTCTAAAACTGGCACTTTGTTGCCACACACCACCCATCACTCTGTCTCTACAGAGATTTACATACATACACTCATTGACCTGCTTCAGGTGAGTGTGTGTGTGCGTGTGTGAGAGCATGTATTTGTAGATGCATATCTTGGTTGTGTATAAATGGTGAAGGGGCAAGTATGAACACTGGGTATCCTGTTTACACCAGGTTGTTTAATGCTACTTGAGTATCAGGATTATATCTGGATTAAGATAATCCACTTTCAAATGTAGGTGTAAATGCACCCAAAAAGAAACTAAACCACTGGCCTCTTATACTCATCAGCTGGTACTATAAATAAATTCACAGCAAACATTTCTTTACAAATGGACTGAAAATGAAGAGAAACACAGTCAGTATGTTGTTTTATAGGATTCTGATTTACCATATTCTTCCACTCACTGTTCACTTTACTAGAAACACTCAGGTGGTTACTTACTAGCTTCTGTCCTAAAAACACCTTAAGGTTAGATATAATATAATTAAGAATAAGAGATTAGTGAAACAAAGAGAAAGGAGTAGTTGGTATTGATAAAATTGTGCCTCATTTTCAGAATCACTAAACATCTAACTCTGAAGCAATTTTCACACTAGACACACTGTTATTAGATTGTTTTTATGTGAAAAATGTGTTTATGAAAAGTTCTATTTTAAAAACAAAATGTTTGAAACAATCAGCGAATGTATATATTATGTATTTCTATAATGAACTAGCATATATATATATATATATAAAGCTTTAAATTAGGAAATTCATAATATATTTTTCACATGCTTTTAAGTCTATTAAGTGTTTATAGGGTGGCCTATTTTAAAACCTGTGCTAGTGCAGACCCATACCATTCCATTGGATTATCCATTGAAAAATTAACAATGAGAACTGAGCTCAATCATTATGGACACTGAATAGAAGCAAAAAAAAATTTAAAATCATGCCCGGGCGTGCTCTTGCTGCCGTTAGAAACTGGCCGCTTATCAACTTGCTCTGAGCGAAAGTAATGAACCTCTCAAACCTCTATTGATTCACCCCAAACCACCAGAACCCCAAAACCTTCAGTTTGAGCCGTGCTGAATGGAAGCTGCATCTTCCCCTCTAAACTTGGTGAACTTTCCTTCCTTGGTGAACTATGAAGTTGCTTGAGGGATATTTTTCAAGCTGTATATTTCAATTTAACATTGGGACTGGGACTGAATCTAAAAACTTAATTTACACTCAGAATTTCCCTGATTTATCTTTCCAGTTGGCCACTTAAGTTAAAACAAACACTTCAGCTGAACACTGGTCCAGGTTTCAGTATCTCACTCTAATAACTCCTTATCTTCCATATTAGTTATTAGTTCAATGTTTGTAAATGAGATGTCTGAGTGTGAAGAATCCTAAATTGTAAAAAAAAAAACTCTCCATAATGTAAAAGGTCTAGGAAAAAATGGTAGAAAGGTTTAAGGGAAGATTCCTGGTGTACCTCACACTCACAAACCTTTGTTGCAAACATGGTTCCTCAAGGAACCGAGAGTCATTGCTCTATTGCATGCTCAATGAACATCTTTATGGTAGCTTTTTCTTTGCACCTCATTCGTCAAAGCTTGCTGGTTTGCACAGGTATTTTGATGGGGTTTACAGTTGCCATGCCAACCATGATGTCAGTGTGATTTCCAGAAGTAATTCTGCACAGTGAAATGCATGCAAGACTGGGATATAAATCTGAAACAATACAAAAATGGACAACAGTACAACAGTAGGATACAACAGTAAAGAGGGAGATGTACGCAAACCTTGCAGAATGAATTTAGTTGCATTGTATGCATAATATTGCACATGAGTTAAGTATGGAAGGCATGTAAACCATCCAGAATGAATAATATTGCACCATATGTATATTATTGAATGAGAGACAGTTAGAAGGCTAGAACCACACTGAGTGAGTGTAACTTTTATCAAACTGAGTAACAGGACATAAGTGTTCCCATGATGGCAGTGAACAGAAAGTAACGTCCAGGTACTGTTGAAAGTCCGGAGTGTGATATGAGAGGTATTCAAGGTATAAAGTGAGGTAGGTCACTGGAATGTACTTGCTTAACCAGGGACTATAAGTATTTTTCAGACTAATCAATACATAATTACATTATTAAATTCATTTGCCTGCTCTGCATAATGAAAGTTTAAGTGGCTGAATGTTTGATGAAGTTGGAATTGTGCTTGGGTGTGTCCCAGGAGATCCAGGACAGCATGCCAGGCTTTGGACAGAGAGAATCATGGGAAGTTTTTGGCAGCGGTGAGGAGAACAGTGGAGACTGTGACGACGAGGATGGTTGCCAAGGATCCGGAGAGGACACCCCCAAAATCTGTGAGTGCAGACTTAATGCTGAGCAATTCACACTGACCTCTTGGAAATGTTTTTAGGAGCACTGTGGTGAAAAAGAAAATGTGTTGAGAGTCCACACTCAAAATTACATTCTGCTCATTCAGACTGGTGGAGAAATCCTGCTGAAAGTGCAGATTGTACATTTTCAGTTGACACCACATTTACGGCATTTGGCGGACGCCCTTATCCAGAGCGATTTCAATCATTAGTGACAGGGACAGTCCCCCTGGAGCAATGAAGGGTTCAGTGATTTGCTCAAGGACACCATGGTAGAAAGTCGAGGTTTGAACCTGCAACTTTGTGGTCATCGGATTCACAGGCAAGTATTTTACCCACTAGGTTGCTACCACATTTGGCAGCTGTGAGTAGAAGATATTTTTTCTTAGTTTGTTGGTTGGCTTCCAGTCTTGCTTTGGAAAGCATGGAAGAAACCTTGACATTTTTTTACAGTTTGGTCATTTGATAGTAGAACGATAGATGGAAACCTGTCAATCCCAACATGTAAAGTGAGAGGCCTTTAAAACTGTTTAGCTGAACAGTGAGTGTTTTATTCATATTAAAATCACTACATATGATAAATAAAACTAATGAATCCAAATAACATTATTCTGTAAATAGTGATTTTATGTACAATAGAACAATGTGTTCTTTGTGGAAGTCCAGGATTACTGTAGTTTCCATCAGAAACCTGGTTCGACTCAACCAGTCCTTCATTAAATTAAATCAGGAGCTGCTGAGGGAGTTTCACAAATCCAAACAATGGCTGGAGGAACTGAGGAGAAATCTGGAGGTGAATCTGTGCCAGATCACAAGATATCTACTACTTTTTTTTTTACAAACAAAACAAATCTTGATATTTTACTGCTTTTTTGTTTGTTTGCATGTATTCTAATGTTAACTTCACTGACAGAAAGACACTTTATCACGCACTGGGAATTTAACAATTTGCATAGGTGTCTAAGAATTTTGCACAGTACTGCTTTATTAACCTAATTCATGTAATTGCTTCTGTAAATTTGAGTCAATCAACAACATCAAAACTCATTATAAGACCTCAGTCAATCAGTCAGTCTCTCAAGACTCTTCCCTGAATGCGATAATTAGTTAATAAGGTAAGCTACAATTGGATATGGTCCTCTTGGCCCAATGCCTTGAGCAGTTAGGATCAAACAGTAGTATGTAAAATGATCTTAGGTGCTCTACCGAGGGTTATCCATCTGACCACTTTTGTAACTGAAGTTCTATGAAATGACTATGCATTCCCATTAACGTTTTACTCCCATAATTTTTGTATGCACCCATTGCACCCATTTCTATCACGGACTGAAGTTTATAATCAGGGGTTGACATAAGTGGTACACAAGTACGCGGCAGTTTTCAGTCTTCACAGTGTAAATGTGTACCTAAATTGTGATGTCATACTGCATGCCCCGCCCCGTCCCTCGACCTCATGGCTTTCCCCCAGTACGAGACCCCCACCCCCCACCCCCCGGAACCACGGCCGAGACCTCTGTGTGCTTTTTAATTTTGGTGTGTACCGGTTAATTAATGTAGGTACTCATTAGAGTACTAGAGCAAACAACTTATGTCAGCCCCTGTTTATAATCCAATTTCTAATCACAGGGGCCAATTTACGAAGATGCTGTTGTTTCCTAAACGCCTACAAGTCACAATTGCACTTAAAAAGGTCAAAAGGGCAATTTGGATCAATGTCATAGAAGAAGCATTTTCAGTTTTCTAAAGAAGGCCTTCCCAACATTTTACCAACGCGGACCAAACTGTAGCCCTCACTAGTTTTGATGGACTGATATTGGAGTATGGCCTGCAGAAGTGTTTTGGCTTGCTGTCTCAGCATTTTCTTTCTTCTTTTTCCAGTTTTGCCCAATAGAATGTTGCCATGTTCTTCATTTTTGCATTTTTGCATGCCATCATCAACTAGCCAATAATGACCCACCCAGAAATGCAATGCAATGCAAAGGACAATACAATTAAGTGACAGATTAGTTTGTGAATGTTTTGATGCAAAGAATGAACTCTAACAAAATACTGTTATGATATTTTTCGAGGGTTAAAAAAAAACAAAACATTCCTGGTCTCTATTAAGGGTTTCCATTTCATGGGCTGGATTCTAGAGTGTCACAGCAGCCACAAAGTATACTAACCTGACAGTTCCCGAGGACATGAAGGGGGCTCTGCTGGCCGTTATAACACTCTGCAGTTCAGGTCCTCGGGCATATTCCTTTTCATTCACCTTCACTCCCGGACCTCATTCCCTCTAACTTGCTGAGCCTTCTGACCCTCATTTTGTTCTGTACAGCGAATGCTATGATCCACAACAGCATCAGTAATTTAGCTACGGCGTTCTGCAGCAGCACTGTGTAACTCAATCCGCACCTGTCCCCACCAGGGTGCCCTTCTGTGGCCGCCTTGTCCGTTGAGACCGCTCGTTTCCCATAATCAGCGGTTACTGAGCTTCAGGGGCAGATACATCAGAGAGAGAGAGAGAGAGAAAGAACGAGAGACAGAGATCTACAGTCTACATATCATGCTCTATATTATTCCAGCTGAGGAACATTCAGGAGGACAAGAAGAGAGTCAGAAACTGATGTTCTTCCATCACTGGAGGTGTCGCCCAAGGCCACCAGCTCCATTACTATAACTCACAGAGCCACACCACCATGGCTGTGTTAGCAAATTTCCTCAGCGTGGATTTTGTAGAAGGTCAGCAAGGCTTAAAGAAGTTCAGTCACGACAGAGAAGACGAGGCTTGAAAAAGGGAGGTTCTCAGTCTTCTGCAGCCCATGGCCTACACAACTGTTCACCAAAGTTTCCACAATCCATAACACTATTTCACTGACCCAGCTATAAGACACTATTTCAAACCACTACAAGACACAATTATATAGTAAACAATAATAAACACACAAAAAAGGAGGACATTTTCTGCATTTTGCCCATGATTAATGATACTTACACTGAAAACTGAATTATAATTAGCTAAGCTATGTTAGTTTAAGCTTGACCTAAATATGTTCATTTTTGCAGAAAAAAAATGTGTCATGTTAAAACAATATTTGATTAAATGTATAGATTTGAATAAAGATTTGCACAAAAAAAACAAAATATTCAGCCGTCACCCACAGCCCACAGGCTGAAAACCACTGGTGTGAAAGAGTTACAAGTTAGTGTATTTTAGTAATAACAAACAAACAAGCAAGCAAACAAATAAATAGTGTAGATTAGCATAGCTCAAACCAGCAATGTAATTCTAACCAGTGTATGGGGTGGTTACTCAAAAATCCATTACTAATGACTACCATCAAATTGGAATTGAAATGATTTGAAAGATTTCTGGAAACAGTAATCTCACGACTCATCACTTTACAGGGGGTCCTCGGGTTACAACTTTTCGAGTTTACGACACTCACTCCCATAAAAGCTTTTTAAAATTGAGACGTGAGTGTTTCGGCTTACGCCGTTAGCCTCGTACTTACAGACTGTGTGGGCGAACTAGCTTGTTTCTGCTCGGCGGAAGAATACGCAGTAACGCGAGTGAGGGAGTTGTGTTAGGAATGTGTTAGGATAGGTTGGTGACTTAGGCTAGGGTGTGCTTCGACCTACACCAGTATTTGGGTTAGGTCACTGCCGTAGGAACACGAGGACACCCTATACTTGCTACATACAAAATATTCACCTGTCTTTATCAACAGGAAAGCACAAAGGAATCTCAGTAGTCATTTTCATTTTAAAAAGAAATGGTAAATTTCATTTAAAAAGCATGTTGATGTCCGTGCCTCGGCTCTAAACAGTTATATCTAATTAAAATGAATGGCTGATTCTATGTGAAAACCTAGATAAAATGTTAAAATCTCTTCTGAGAGTGAACGAAGGCAAACTTGTGTCGAGAAGCTTCTGTGTTTCTTTGACGCAGACGGAACACAGTTGTACAACTCAGTTCAGGAGATCTCAGTCATAATTCAGTCCTAGATTTGGGCCCGGTCACTCATTGCCTAATGTCACCATAGTGTTTCTTTTTTCTTTGATAAGACAAAGCCATATTGTTGGATCGGTCCACAAACATCTTCTTCCTTCTGTCATGTTTTGTTGCTGTGGCTGGATGGAAACAGAAACACCACACCAATCATGTGACGTTGTTTATTCCCATTGTCCGTATGTGTAACGCAAATATGTTAGCATCATAATTTATCACCTTGTTTTTACCAGCAAAAACATGTATTCTATATTCTATGTTTCCATCACATCTTTCTCAGATATGCCAAAATATGCATAAAAATATATGGTGATGGAAACCCAGCAAGAGGAATGAGGAGAGAGAGAGAGAGAGAGAGAGAGAAAGAGAGAGAGAGAGAGAGAGGGAGAGAGAGAGAAAGTAAAGAGAGAAAGATATAGAGAAAGAGAGATAGACAGGCTTTTTTCTGGGGCCGTGTTTGCATAGACGATAATGGAGAGTCATTAATTACAGTGTAGCTCAGGCAGGCCGAGGCAATGCAGGATGAGTAACGTTCCCCGCAGCAAAACAGCAGCACTGCAGCGCCAGCCAACTTATTAACATGCTGGAAAGACAGAATGAATGAGAGATAAAGACAGAGGGAGGTAGGTGGGTGGGTGGGGGGGTATGGCGTATAAGTGAGCGATACAAACATGAACAACTGGACAGGACTGTTGTTTTTGGAACCGACAGCGAATCCGGGCTGCCGCGGCATCTGTTGTGTGTGTTTTTTTATTTATTTATTTTTTCCACAGCCATGCCAACTTCTGTTGTTTCCTGGTTGCTTTCATTCTCTCTCTCTCTCTCTCTCTCTCTCTCTCTCTCTCTCTCTCTCTCTCTCTCTCTCTCTCTGTGGCCATTC
Source organism: Hydrocynus forskahlii (assembly GCA_037974365.1). NCBI lineage: Eukaryota > Metazoa > Chordata > Actinopteri > Characiformes > Alestidae > Hydrocynus > Hydrocynus forskahlii. Next base: position 13,052 of record JBBPCX010106141.1, read on the forward strand.
CCTTTGCCAGCTCCAGCACATGCTCAGTGGTGCCATGGAGCTTAGAGCAAATCGACGGACCTTTGACGAGAAGGGATACAGAATGTTCTAGGAAGCCCAGTGCTGTTTCTGTCTGAAGGAAAATACAGAAGGACGGAAAGAAAGAACATAACAAAACAGGAGTGTTCGAGTGGGAGCCATTGAGTGTTTCAACACCTGGGCCCATCTCTTATTACAGGTGCACCTGCAGGCCTTCATAAACAGTCAAAAGTGAGTGTTTCTCACTGAGCACTCCGATGGTAAAGACTCGCTCTTAATTCTGCTGGAAAGCTGAATTCGTGTTTTATGTACTGATGAGAGATAATACTGCCACTCTGGAGTGCCAGGTTTTTTGGGCTACAGCACGGCTGGATCCACCGATGACTTGTTAATTAGCTAACTAAGCTGATGAGGGGGAATATGCTAGAGAAGAAAATGCCCTAAGGGGGGTACTCTTGAGCAAGGGCTGACTAAGCCTAGTGGTCCAGAGGTCGGTGTGATGGGCTGGATAATGCTTCTGCCATCCTGGGCAAACAGACCACAGGGGTCCTCGAGTTACGACTCAGATCCGTTCCTGCGACAATGATGTAACCCGAATTTCGGTGGACGTCGAAACACACCCAAGCCTAAATCACTTACCTGTCTTAACACAGTTGCAAAATCATAATCTAGAACATAAAAACACAACTGAGCCACAGAAAAAGGAAAAGGACATAAATATACTGTACTTGTACACTGTATTGTAGTAACAGAACAAATGACAAAAAAATGAGTGTAAAAACGCTTTTAACAGTCCAAAATGGAGTAGGTGAGCTTACTGGGGGACGCCAGCTCCCTCACTCATACGTCGCGTTACTGCATATTCTGCATATATTTCCGCCATGCGCAACCAAACTAGTCCATGTATTCCAAAACTACAACATTAACGGCGTACGCTGGAACACTATTTGTGTTAATTGTGTTTAGTGTGTGGGTCCTATTTTTGTTTAGTCCACTAGTTTAGGACTAAAGTTACACTCCTATTTGAATTAATTACATTTTGTTTGTGGGTCCAATTTGTGTTTCGTCCACTAGTTAAGGGCTAAGGTTACACTCCTGTTTGTGAATACAGCCCATACAGATGCCTCATAGTGCACTCATGAGCGTGATTCCCGGTCATATTTGTCAAGAAGCTTTCTAAACGTTATGAATGTTGTTCAGAAATTGGGCTAGTCAGCCAATGTAACCCTGACTTGCATCTTCACCTTCTTTATCCAGCCTTGGGGACTTTTGGCATTTATCTATGTTCGGTGATATTATTGTGTTGGATTTCTCTCGCTCTCATTCAAGAGGATATTCAGTCCTGAAAGCACCGCTGTTATGATAGGTGCATTGGGTCTATTTCTTGTTATGAGAATGTATTTCGTGGAATCACTTCTTGGACTTTACTGAGGACAGATGTCTTTACTGGCAAGAGGAACTGTTGGGGAGATTCTACTGAAGAAAATTGCTGACACTGTGGTTGACTCTATCGTAGTAATGGGTTTGGCTATTTTGAACCAATTTTTTCCTTTGGCTCTGTTGGCAAGCCCAGCTTGGTCATTTACAGACTTTCTGAAAGTTTTAGGGGATGTCACGCAATGCAGAAAGCAATTAGATGGGTTGATGCCAGAATGATGAACAGCCATTGCCCTTTTAATAACAAAGTCATAGAAAGATAGTTACAGAGATGGATCTTATGTAAGAACGATGATTAGGTTGCACCTGATTTGGTGCATGGGGTCTGGAACTTCTCCACACTTGTGTTTGCATTGCATTTTTAACCCATTGAAAGATTCATTACAGAATCAAAAGTGGTTCAGTGCTCCAAGAATACACCTTTATTCACGTCCTGAAGTAAACTTGAAACTGAAACTGACATTTATTTACCTTGTTAGTTAATGAATCTGGTCATTTGAAGTATGATTCATCGCATCATAACATTTAAAAGACTAAACCCTTGTTCTGTTGTAATATTCAAACAAAATGTAATGTCTTTTGCTTCTAAAACATCTTCTTTAATTCCCTTTACTTTCAACAACATGTACCAGTGGGAAGGAAAATAATATTATTGATTACTATATTATTAATATGATCGCAATATCATTAGTATTAAGCAGCATTAAGTATTAAGTAGTTTTAACCTCGTGTAGATGGTTAAACAGGAAATTGCTGGTTAATGCTACTGATGTTTTGTTTAGTGTTATTAATTAAAATACTATTAATAATATTAAAATATTGTTCGTATCAACCAGTAGTCTTATGTGGAAGGTTAAACATGGGATCACTGGTTAATATTATTAGTTAACATTTTTAATATTATTAGTTAACATAGTAATCATTTTAATAATAATATTAATAATATTAAAACGATTATCAGCAGTAACCAGTCAAAATCCTCAGATACCATGTTTCGCTCAAGGATGCAGAAAGATTTCGCTCTTGGTACAGAAAGATTATGTACTATAGACTAAGACTATACATACCATATATAGTCTTAGTAATATGATCTTGAAACCTTGACATATTATGAGTTAATGTATTTTATATATATTAAAATATTATTAGCATTAACCAGTAACCAGTCTTTACACACACTTACCTTACGACAGCGTGGACTACAGGTCATTCGAAAGTGTGTCCTCCCTTCTGGTTAGCAGCCATTCATGCACACGGTTACAGTCTAGGTGCAAACTGAACTCCTGTCACCCCAATATCCCAGTAATACAGCCACAATAAGGCTTTATGTCTTTCTTTTATGGTGTATTTTAATAGACTTCACCTCCTGCCCTTTGTCTCTGCTCTCCTTTCTTTATCATGCATCCTTCCTTCCCTTCCTCACCCCCAACACTTTCCCACACGTGATGTGTGATTTGATCCGAGGCTTTTTTTATATTGGGGTCAGCATTCCGTGCCCCCGCCATCACTTTGCTTCTCATTTGCCCTTGGAGATCACGCCCCTGTAGCATGACAGTCATGGAGATAAGGCCCTGGGGATTGGGGGAGGCATCTTTTGACAATGTTGCGGAAACTGGCCTATTAGGCATCGCATGATTTAAGCATGGTAAGCTTTGACCCCTAAACCAATCGATTCATTTGCAAGTGTATTCCACTCATTTTGCCGGAACAGAAGTTAAGAGGCCGACGGGAAATTTGGCTCTTCAGACAGCAAACCCAGTGTTGCTCAAGGTCAATAAGTCATAGAAGAAATATTGTCTTTGTCTGTTACACAGACATTGTGATCTTTCTTTCACTGTCCTTATTCCAGAGCTAACAGGGTAAATTTGAGCAAATCCTGAAGTGTGTCTCTGGATGGTTATCCTAAGAATCTGCATTTTCAGCAGTTTAGCCTGTTCCCTGTTTTGCAAATATTGAGACAATGAAATCGGACAGCAACCAAAACATCAACATGTTTCCAACATGCAAGCTAGCATCGTGCTAAGCCTCTAGACCTTGGCCTTGGGCTAATTTGTGGTTCTGTATTTTGTAAGATCTGTAATTTTGGATTAATTATAATCAAACAATCTTTGATGATTACAATAACATATTGGCAAGGTTGGGAGGGTTGTATTCAAGGACAGATTGTTGGTTACCAGACAGGAAACCTCAGGGATTTCTAGGTCTAATGATTTCTGGGAAGTAATACTGTACAAATCTGTATTTTTAGTTTATTATCATTCAGTGGAGTCATGTTTGAACGTCCCCTATTGAATTATGCCCTCGTTCCACTGTTAATAAAAGGGTTCAGTTAGAAAATAAAACTCACCACTTCTGATTATCTGTTAAAAAGTTTCCTTTTTGTCAGGTATTTAAATAAGGCCTGTGAAGTTTGGATAACTGTTGGAAACTAATGCCCCACTCAACAGTAGATTCCTATTTTCCAGCAAAGTAACCTTCATGTCAAGCTTCACACTTGGGAATTATATAGTGTTCTAACTAGTAAGCAGTTTAGACTCATCAGTGAATGTTACCAGATCAGACATGAGTATGTTTGTTGCTGTTTTTGATGTTATTCATTTTCTCTGCCTTATAGGCTCTGCCTTCATCCTGACTCAATATTTGAAATGACAGACTTTGTAGCTCAGTATAGCTCACAGAGACTTAATGCTGATAACATGACATAGCTTGCCAAGTCAGGCTGGATGAGCAAAAGAGAGCATTTCTTGTGCCTCTTAGGCAAAGGAGGCACACCCTGATGTCAGAAAAACATGTCAACTTGACATCAATTTTGACAAAAGCAGCTTTTATGACTCTAAAAGTCTTTTATTTATGGTTTGCTTTGAATCACCTTGTTGCAAAAAATACTGTCAAACTGTCTTATCTGTGGCATATTGGGTGTAATAAGTGAAGGAAATTGGGACAAATGTTTTATAGGCTGCAAAGTGCATAAAGAAGGAGCCTAGATAAAGGTGTTCCAACCACTCAGCATTCAGCACCACCAGTATACTGATCACCGCCCGATCATCTGGAATCATCTGCACCTGTTTCCTCACTGGTTCAGGACTTAAGTTTGATGTACTTTGTTCTGCTTAAATGGTTCATATGTAGGTCACTGTGTGGCTTCATTTACAAAACACATTCCTCTGAAACTGGTCAGGTTCAGGGACTGGACTAAAAATGAAAGAATTTTGAAAGTCCTTCAGGAAGCCTGGAGAACTTTTCTTCAAGACTGTATAAAAATACAAGAAAGTCTGGCTTAGTGGAAGCAAAATATGAAGAAATGAGGAGTAGCTCAATACTTTTGCACAGGTTTATATTATACCAGTTTCATGACAATCTTATGTAGGTGTTATGTAGCTTTGTTGTGCTAAATTGTGACTGCTGTTATTTAGTGAACCCCATAGTGGAGTCAGTATGGAATCTGAAAACGTCACTGAAACTGAAAAGTTTTAAATATTTCAATATCTCATCTCACTTTGGGGGGTGGGGGAGTCAGGTGTGGCTAAGATCTGTCTGAAACATTTTGAAATATGCTGACCTTTGTTCACCCTCATTCAAACCCCAGTACTGCTATGGATCTTCCCTGGTGTCTTAATTCCATACTCCTAGTTATGTCCTGTACATGTGGACACTTATTATTTAATCTCCTAAATTGACAGTGATTCATTCCTTCCGTTCTGGCAGGGTTTGTGGGCTTGAGCCAGCTTCAGTCAAATAAATGTCTATCATACAAAATGGGAAATCATTAAATAATCTTCCTTCAGAATGAGAATGATGCACTTTTGGAAAGCAGCCTGATGTTGGAGCAAATCAATCATCTCCCTAGTCAAAACTTTATGTGCCTTTCGTTATTATCTTCTACTGAAATGCCTGAGCCATGGTAGTATGTCATGTTTTAAATATGTGAGTTGACCGATCTAAAAATATCGAAAGCAGACTCAGGGCGCATTCACGTTGCATGTAAAAGTGGCCTTTTCCTTCAAATGTGAAGCAGATTATTTGGTTTGTTCAGTTCCCTTTTGGCGTCATTTTCATATGTGGTAAATCTGAAATGTATCCAATTCAATGTGAACTCGGTGTGAACGCTTAGATTGGAATTTATGTGGCCTTAACATCGACCCTAAATTTGCACCATAATTTCATGGATGTGTAAACACCTGTTATTATGGATATGACTATTGAAAATCAGCATTGCCTAACTGAGAAAGAGATAAATAAAGGAAGAAGTATAATCAGCCTTACACTGTGTCCTAACCCAGTGTATACACAGTTCGGGAAAAAATTAAGAGAGCACTGCAATTTGTTTTTAAATCAGCATCTCTGTAAGTATGACAACCATTCCATGCCAGTGTCTGTTAAATTCCTACACAAGCACCTCATTCTGCTTTGTGAGGTACTGATTAGTGATCACCTGAATCACATCTTATTTAATGAGGAAAAGTATAAAAACACTGCTGTAATCAACACTCTCCTCCCACAATGAGACCAGTTGGATGGCAAAAAACTACTAGAAGTTCGTCAAAGGTAATTGGTGCTATTTTGTTTAAGAGTGAACAAGAGATTTGTTTTCTTTAAATTGTTCAAATTCTGTAAACACCTGTAAGCATCTGTAAGCATAATTTCTCTAATATGCTTTAAAGATCAATATTTTTACTTGGAAATTAGGAGAAATATTGTCAGCAGTTCTTAAAAACTAAGGCAAAGCTGTTCAGTTCAATACCTGCACCTGTACAAGATAAAACCTGAGAAACTGGGCATTTTTGCAGTGGTCTCTTATTTTTTTCCAGAGCTGTATTGCCAAGTTGGCATCCCTCTGCTTGTATTCTTCTTCACAACACTTAAGCGAAAAGAAATGGCCTTCTTTTCTCTGTGTGATCAGCTGTGATCATTAAAACAAGCACAGAAACTCTCACTGTTTTACGTACTGGTGGGATGGTGGGATGGTGGGATGCTTTTCCCTCCTTTTCTCAATCTTTCTAAAAGAAATATGGCAAAATCCTTACTTATCCCTTAAATGCAAACCTCCCTCCGACCGGCAGCTCAAAACCAAAGTGAAGGTCTGTCAAAACCACCCTGAGCGGGCAATACAGATGAAGGCCAGGGGAGTCGAGTGGTCGGTAGAATCCTTCGGGTCACATGAGGCACTTTTCCATAGGTTTACAGGAACCTGCACCTAAACCATACTGTGCTGCACCTAAACCATGCTGTGCTGCACCTAAACCATACTGTGCTGCACCTAAACCATGCTGTGCTGCACCTAAACCATGCTGTGCTGCACCTAAACCATATTGTGATGGCACAGAAGTTCTAGCACACTTTTGCTGCTTTTCATTAAAACAAGCACAGAAACTCTCACTGTTTTACGTACTTTGTTCAGTGTAGCTCTTTTAGCATCTCCTGTTTGTCCCCCAAGTCTCCGATTAAAGGAGTATATTAATCTTATTGAAAGACAGGGGATTGTTGGTCTTTTACGCATGCAGTTCTCAGTTGCGATCTGTTCAGACTCATTTCTCAAACAGGACACATTAAAATGAGAATGTAAAGCATGGGAATCCGATTTGGGCTGTAAATCAGAATCAGAAGTCAAAGACCCAAAAAAGGCTCACTGTGATATCATAGCTATGTGGTGGTCACAGCCAGGATTCATCTAAGAATGCAATATGGCATTTCACATTGGAAAAAAAAAAATCTGTCTTTATTGGTGTGTACTGCATTCATGACAGTTGGTGCTTTGGTGTTTAACAGCAGGCTCAAGCTTGTTTAAGCACATCACATACCCTTAAAAGATACAGTGACTGACAGAATGAACACCCAAGAAGATTATGTTTGGAGCTGTCATGCATGTGGGGAGTGGCACTCTCCTTAGGGAACTAACTACACCTAAACATCGACACATTCAAAAGCTCCTGAGAAGATACCATGAATGCCAAGATATCTTTAGAGCAATCGTTTAGAGGAACCTGTTCTACAGGCCCGCAGAATCTTTCAGTGGATAGTTCTTTAAAGAATTAGTTTTTAGTGAGCGTGAAGAACCTTTTTAATGGCAAATGAACACCCAAGAGGATTTCTATTTGGAGCTGTCATGCATCTGAGGAGTGGCAATCTCCTTAGGGAACTAAGTACACCTAAACAGAAACACATTCAAAAGCTACTGAGAGAATATCATGAAGGTTCAAAGACGTCTTTAGAGCAATAATCTAGAGGAACCACTTTTAAAAGCCTGAGGAACCTTTTAAGGACCACTTCTTTTTAAATGAATAGCGAGTGTGAAGAACCTTTATGATGGCAAAAGAACCTCCAAACAGTGTCAGATATGGAAGCCCCATTGAGGAATGGATTAACATTTATTTACTATGTTTTTCATGATGAGTTCATTTTTTTTGTCTTTGTTTTCTCAAGAAACGTTATTTATTGTGGTATTTCTGTTACAGTTGCGATTTGTTATTCAAAGAAGTGTTTGGAAATGTGTATATAAAGAGCGTGGTAGCCTCTAGCCTCCGCTAGCCACAACAGTCTTTTTATACCACCATCTTTTGGTTTAACAGCTCAGAAACTGTGTCAAGAATATAAAACCCTAAAACACTTTTTTTTAGTTGTGATAATAAATATTTAATAATAAAATATGCAAATTTTTAAGCCTCTTTAAGCCTTCCAGAGTGAAGGTTCCACACCAGTTTTTCTGTTGTTGCTTTTTTTTTTTTACCAAGAACTGTAGGTCCAATTAAATATTTTTAGGAGTGTGAGTTGTGGTATCACTTGCTCTGGTGTAGATAACACGTCCTTGGAGTTGGCGAGCAAGGCCGTGCTGTGGCAAGTTGTGTGTTGTACTTGCACCAAAAGACTTTGTTTCTCAAATATTCAGCAGCGTTTTAATGCCTGGGCCTCGCTAAAACACAAAAGAGCAGCACACAAGACAAAGTTCAAACGCTGACGCTGAAGCTGCCTCTCTCTGTACTTCTCATTCCACTGCAGGATTCCTCTGCCACCACCTCCTAGAAACAGAGAAGTCAACACATTCAAATGGCCATCTTTCTTCTGGTTAATGTCCACCAGCCTTTTATCCGCCCTCTCCCTGTTGAGCCGAATGAAGGTCAGCGGGCGTTTTGGACAGATCATTATGATTCCTCAGTCGCTATGGTGCCTGTTGTTTATGGGCCTGGCTAATGGGCTAGCCTGGCAGGAGACAAATGGTGGGATGGTGGGATGCTTTTCCCCCCTTTTCTCAATCTTTCTAAAAGAAATATGGCAAAATCCTTACTTGTCCTTTAAATGCAAACCTCCCTCCTCCAGGCAGCCCAAAAACGTAGTGGAGGTCTGTCAAAACCACCCTGAGCGGGCAATACAGATGAAGGCCAGGGGAGCTGAGTGGTCGGTAGAATCCTTCGGGTCACATGATGCACTTTTCCATAGGTTTACAGGAACCTGCACCTAAACCATGCTGTGCTGCACCTAAACCATACTGTGCTGCACCTAAACCATACTGTGCTGCACCTAAACCATGCTGTGCTGCACCTAAACCATGCTGTGCTGCACCTA
>JBBPCX010106150.1:0-22061 GCA_037974365.1 Hydrocynus forskahlii
TGAAGGGTAGCTCTACTGCATCTTTTCTAAACATCATATCACTGGATAAGAACTTGCGTGCTTGGAAAAAAACTCTAATTACCAAATTATCAGCTAACAGATATATAGTATAAAGCACATATATGGCACATATATCAATGTTAATGTAATATCTTATAGTTAATGTAATAGGATCTTATAGTTAATGATTTTTTTTTATTTTATTTTATTTGGAGCCTTTTTTACTGGGCTGTAAACAGCAGTGTAACAGGGCATTTCCAAATTGTGTCAAAAATCTAAATGTTTTGTACTGGCAGCAACAATATACGTGTGTACTACATGTCTGACATTTTATTGTGTTATTACATTATTATTGTCCAAAGAAAAACCTGTAAAACCTCTTCCTCATGTAAGCAACACACACACACACATACATCACACATGAAAATGTGATTCATCAGACCAGGCTACCTCCTTCCATTGCTCCATGGTTCAGTTCTGATGCTCACATGTCCATTGTGGGCACTTTTTGGGGTGGACAGAGGTTAGCATGGATACTCTGTTTGTAGCCCCATACACAGCAAGCTGTAATGCACTGTGCTTTCTGGCACCATTCTTTCATAGCCAGCTCCCCCCATACTCATTTATGACCATTCAGTACCCATGACCCTGTTGCTGGTTCACCAGTTGTCCTTCCTTGGGTCACTTTTGGGTGGGTAGTATGGAATACCCAACAAGACTTTTTGTTTTGGAGATGCTCTATTGGACCATTTGCCTATTTTGCCTGCTTCCAACAGATCATCTCCAAGGGCTGTTCCTTTGCTGCCTAATGTATCCCACCCCTGTGATTATAATGAGCTAATCAAATGTTGTTTACTTCACCTGCCAGAGGTTTTAATGTTGAGGCTGATCGGTGTATGAACCCTTGACTCTTATACTGCAGTCAAAAGGCTGCGTTTGTATGTTTGAGTGTGTCCAATCCAAGCAGCCCTCTGTGACATTTAAACCACGCGAACATCATGTGGGTCATCCCTGCTTCAGAGCTGCGCGATAATTAGTGCAGAGGTCATTAAGGGTCGTTAAGGTTATTAAGGGGCTTCTGTCTAATTGATTCAGAGGCAGCATCTGTTAACCCTGATCAGTCTCCAGGGGAAAGAAAGCCTTAAAGGAGCCTTTCTGCCTGTCAACACACACACACACACACACACACACAAACACAAACACACTGACTCACAATAGGGATTTATATCTGTGCATCATTACTTAACTGTGTCTCCAGAATCACTCTTTAAAATGACCATTATTCAGAAACAGCTTTTGAGTACATTCACAGGAATCATACATTATATGGACAAAAGTATTGGGACCCCTGACACCAACAAGGACTTGAATGACATTGCATTTAAATATGGAGACTTTAATACGGAGTTGGTCTCAGCTATAACAGCTTCCATGCTTCTTGGAAGGCTTAACCACAAGATTTTGGAGTTTCTGTGGGAATTTGTGCCCATTCATTCTGTAGAGCATTTATGAGGCCAGGCACTGATGTTGGACAAGACGTTCCAGTTCCAGTTCATCCCAAAGGTGTTGGATGGGGTTGAGGTCAGAGCTCTGTGCGGGCCAGTCAAGTTCATCCTCATGCTGGAATAGAAAAGGTTCTTCCCCAAACTATGTTTTGGTATGCTAAATCATTAATATCGTCCTTCACTGGAAGTAAGGGCCCTAGCCCGAGCACTGAATATATTCTATATTTTTCTTTAAAATTATTATTAACCTGTCTGTGAGTCAGTCTGTTATGAGTGTGTGTAGCTTCAGACCGGAGAGGGCTGAAGGTGTGTGATCTCTACCTGTGCAGGGCAGACCCTGGGGGAGTGACTCATTCCCACAACCTCACTATTACTCCAGCCAAAGCTCAAAGAAGCTAAAATAAACACCTCAGTAATTGAGTCCTGTGACTTCACAGGTCAGGCAAAGGAGCAGATCGCTCAGCTGGACAGGTGAGAACAGAAAGAAGCTCTTTTACCAAAGTCATTCTACCAAGGTGCTGTTATACTATGGACATGATTGTGTATAGGGGTATGTGAACACGTACAGTCCTGTGGAAAAGTTTGACCACCATCTTACCTACCTCTGATTTGTAAAAGTGAGTGCACATCCTTATTTAAAATGTGCACAGTTATGCACATTTTCATGCATAGTGTTTATTTGCTGAATTTAATTTAATATGTATTTAAAATTATATAACATTAATTTATTAATTCAATCGTTTTCCATAACTGCTTTATCCTTACTAGGGTCGTGGGTACCCGGAGCCTATCCCGGCATCTACTGGCACGAGGCAGGGACTCACCCTGGGCAGGGCAATTATATAACATTATATATAAAATATCAAATGTAGCCTGTGCAAAGCTTATGGCACATTTTATGCTTTAAGTTATAAGTTAAACTCATTAAAGAAGTGGAATTTTCATTTTTTTTAAGTCTAAAGAAAGATGCCATATAAATGCCATGCACTTAAGGAGGTGCATTTATTTTCCCATAGAAAATCAACAACATATGCTTATTGTCCAACTTATCCAATAAACACGTATATTATGCAAACTGTTACAATGCATTCAGGTTGAATATAAAGGCACTTCTAATGAAATCTCTCCCTCTTTTTTGGAAAGCAGGTGAGAAAATGAAGAGAAAAACTGCAGGACTGGTCAAGGAGGTCTGGTTTAGGGCCTGTGGATATGGACTTTCAAACTTTCACTTTTTCTAGTTTTTGGTTTTAATAAATGATTTTAGAGGACATTTTGTGAAATGACCTCCCTTGCACTTCTACAGGACACAGAGAGCTGTCTTTGAAAATTCTAATATGGCCTAAAACTGCAGTACTGCAGTTCTGCTGTCATGTCCAGTGATGAGAAACGTTCCTGAGAGCCTGACCTTTTTTTGTGCTTTTGTGCAAAATCTGAATTTTTAAACAATCAGTCGAATTTTTAAACAATCCTTTTCATACTGAACCGATTACTTTGTTTTTCAGCACATAACAGCCGAACATATTTAAACACAACTGTCAGACAATATTTGTAACCTCTTGAATGTTGCCTTTTGCACATTAATGACGTCAGTAAGTGTGAACTGCTCCACTCAGCCAAATCAGCTCATCAACCAGTCATGCATCTCCTACAGAGAGGACACCAGCAAGGAAGACGTAAAGGAGGAACCCCATTACTGACAAGAAACATTTAGGCTTTACACTTTAGCTCCATTCAACTGCATTCCTTGAGGATTTGCTCACAGGTGCCCTCTGGTGTTTGGAGTTCTGCTTTTGACTCAATGAGCAGAATCAAATGGCTCTGAATAAGAATCAGAATCAGAAAAATGTATTGATCACAGAGGAAGTTGTTTATGTAAAAATCTAAATATATACAGAATATACATACAGGAACGCTGATGCTAGCTGGCTAGTAATCAATGCTAATACTAGCCAGCAAGTAACATAAGTTGTTCTATAGTTTAGTGAGACAGAAAAACAGATATTGAGTATTGCAACTGAAGTTACAGACCTGTTTCATTGATGTTTCACCATTTATCACAAATAATGAACGTTATGTTCATCAGTATGTAGGTCCAAACCATTAAAAGTTGAACTATGCATTCAAGATATCTTTAAAATGCTTGTTCAGAACCATCACGGAACCTGAAATGGGACGCTGTGCTCTGCACTATGGAGGCCTGAATTATTAAAAGTATTAGTGATATTTAGCGCAATCCCTTGGAGGAACCACTTCTGCCTCTCACCAAATGTTTTAATGGCCCGTTCTTTCAAGAACCATTTTTGGAAGTGAGATGCATGGGCCAAGAACAGAAGAAAAATATTTACTGACTAACATTGACTGGAACATTCACAGTAATATTTTGAAGGAGTGCAATAAGAATGACATTTTTTTCTGACACACAGGCAGAATGACCTCATTCGGTGCTGGGATTGTGGCCAAGGCCAAAGAGGGCAGATAAATGACTCTTAGATAGTTGGATAAATGGCTTAGGGAGGGTGTGGGAGCAGAAAACAGACTAATGCCTGCATACGTATGTGTATGTGTTTGTATTTGTGTGTGTTTGTGTCTCTAGTTTCAGGGATTTACAAGATTGTTTGGATTAGTGAGATAAAAAAGATGATCTTTTCTGTTATGGCTGAAGAATGGCTTTAAAATAGAGACACTGCCGCTACAGCGCTGAGCCCACAGGGCTGCCAGGTCATGTATTGTATAAGATGCTTTTGGCAAGGAGCCTCGCAACACCCTAGAGACACACACTTATCCAGCGCTGTTGTGTGTTATTACTTACATAAGGGAGCAGCTCAAGCTGACGAAAGGACCGACTGCTAATGAAAAATAATACTCACCTCCCATTTCTCCATCATCAAGGATTAATCCATCAAAAGAGTCTGATAAGGGCTGATAACCCGGAGGCCTGAAGTGCTGCCACTGTTTCACAGAAAAACAAGTTTACAGTGAGCTGTGTTTCTGCAGAGGCTTGTGGCAAATGGATGGTTGCAAACAAATTAAATCTCTTTATCAATTATTTGTAGTCCCTGTTTTGAGATCATGGTTACATGCAATCTGTAAGTCCATGAATTACATCACTGCAGAACTGTGCACACTGTAATGGAACACACAATAGTGTGTGTGTTGGTATGTTTTCAGGACAAAGATGTCTTAACTATGAAGGAAAACAAGTGAAAGCTACCTTAATCTGTGAAACCAACTCTTATTTTGAGCAAAAGTATATATATATATATATATATATACATGTGCTAGGCAAGTTAATGCATTAATGCGTGACAATGATTTTATCACGCATTAATGCAGTTGTTTTTAACTATTATTTTGAAACTTGTTTTTTGTGTTGACTACTTCACCTCACTCTAACACGGACACTTGCTACTGAACATAGACTGTTTCTGCTGCTCCCTGATTTAAAAAAATGTTTCTGCTGATACCTGTTCAGAAAAAATTAAACCAGATTTATAAATGTTAACTTGCTGTTGCTCGGAAGGTGCCTGTTATAATGTTATGATTGTGGCTCTGGACTTTCTTGAGGGTCAGGCATTACACCAACAGGGACTTTAATGACACTGCATTCAGATACAGAGACTTTTATATGAAGTTGGTCTTCCTTTGCAGCTACTATAATGTTTCCGCCCCCATGCTCTGGACTCTGAGGGGAACTTGTTTTTCTATAACATACTAGATAAAACATGAATGCCCTGCAGAGGAAAATAGCTTTGCTTTAATATTTGATTTGATCAAATTAATGTTTAAGTTGAGATTTACAAGAAATATTTGAATTGCAGCTGTGTAACTGTGTTAAAGGGAAAACTGCTGTTAAACAATGCAGTGAACTCAGATGGTTCTGAAGTGTGGTCCTCCAGGAACTCGTCACAGGTTTGGCACCCCTGGATTTGGGCTTAGATGGAACCATAGATTGTTTATGAGAGCCAGAAGGAGAGCCAGAAGGAAAAAAGCAGTGTTGCTTGTAAGCCATGTAGCTCACTTGTTTAAGCTGTGGCTTGTAAGCAAGTGTAGAAGGTCATGGGATCAAATCTGGCTTTTATGTCTTGTATGTCACATTTAATCTAAAAGTGAAATGTCCAAAAAAAAAGAGATGCTAGCTGTGAGATTCTGTGGCTCAGTGGTAAGAGCACTGCCTCCAAGACCAGGAAGTTGTGGGTTCTAATCAGAGCCTTCAGCTTTATGTCTTGAACATCAGACCATCTGAAAGTCAAATTAATTAAAAAAAAAAGCTTGTTAAATGTGGGATCCTGTGGCTCAGTGGTAAGAGTAATGCCTCCAAGATTGTGAGGTCAGGGGTTCAAATCCCAAGCAGGGGGCTCCACCAATACCACCCCCCCCCCCCCCACCCCAAAGTAAGTGACTCATAATCAAAATAATATTTTATTACATTCTGAAGGAAATTGCAAATGGACTGTTGAGTTGAACCATCTGCAATTATCAGGTTTATAAGTGCTGCTTCTCTGGCTGGTCCTTTGGTTTCTTGTTGACAGAACAAGAAGACTCAGACGGACTGAACAGAACAATGACTTTATGAGCTCTGGATAAGATCAGTCATGGATGAGGTAAAGACTTTCATTAGAACATTTTCTGCAGCAGTTTGGTTTCAGCTGGTGAATCATCAGTGAGGTTCTGATGACTCGCATATGTATTGTAAACCTGTTTCTCTGACAGCATTGTGTGTTTGAATCAAAAGCAATGTTGATTTGCCACGAAATCTCTCTAATACACACACACACTGCTCCAGTTTCATGAATGTAGAACTTATGATTAAGCACATTTATTCATTTCAGACAAGGCTGAAATCAGTACATATAAGTATGGAACATTTTACCAATTTATGTTATATAAAATCACAGACAGGGATCTTTTCTTGAAGCCACAGAACTTTTCTGGCTTCCCCAAAGAACCTTTCAGTCAACTGTTCTTTAGAGAACCACTTTTGTAAACAAGATGCATCAGTAAAGTTTCAAGAACCTGCAAAACTGATCTGTGAATAAATCTTAACCTAGTAAATGACCTGTTATGTGAAGGTTCCTTAAACCTTGAAAAATTTCTTCACCCTCACATCTCATTTATAAGCCTGTTTGTTCAGGAACTGAGTTCTAGTGAGCTGCTCCAATAACACACTGCAGCATCTTTTGGTCCTTTTAGAACATTTCTGGTTTCCCCAAAGAACCTTTCAGTCAATTGTTCTTTAGAGAATCACTTTTGTAAACAAGATGTGTCAGTAAAGTGAAGAACCTCCATATAATAGAAAGGTCATGATAAATGATCTTTATATTACACAACGGCCTTTAAAAACCTTTAAAAGGTTCTTCACACTTACCACATTTACAAGCCTGTTTGATCAGAAAGTGAAATAGTTCTACTGAGTCGCTCCAATAATGTGGGACTTTTTTGCCAGTCCTGGTCCCATTAGTGCCTTCACTTCTTCACCAAACCCACTTCAACACAGTGAGAGCTTGATAACACATGTATTGGAAGCAGTGAAAATGTTCAGATGTGCAGGGCCATGTGCCTCAGGAACATTGTTTGAATGTTGATATATGTTGCACCGTGGTCCATGGAGAAATAGCTCATCAGATTATGAATGTCTTCAGACCTGCTGATGACAAAGTAACGAACTCTTTTAGAGCAGTCTTGGGAGCTCAGCATTCCAGTGGACCCCCTGATGCACCTGTCCCAACTCTTATGTTCTTCTGAAGACCTTGATTGGCTGGATCAGATTCATTTGTGCTAGAAGGTGGATCTCCAGGAGGAGGGTTGATGACCATCTGGTGTTACAGCAGACCTGCTTCCAACACATAACCAGTTAACGAGCTATTGAGGGGAAATGGGTTTGTTGGAAGTGTTTTCAAGTCCTGCTCCTGCAGCGTGTTTTCACTGCTCCCAACACACCTGATCCAACTAATCAGCTCCTTAACACGCCCTTACTGTGTTGAAGTTCATTTCTTTAATAAGGGAAAGCACTTCAATTAATAGGGCAGTGGCATCCAAACCAGGATTAGGAACCATGTGAGAGAAGAAACACCAGTCTGGAGGGCAGCAGTGCTCCAGGAATAAGACTGAGAAGATTAAGATATTCCAGTATTTCCCAACCTTGGTTCCTTCGCTTCTTTAAGTAACCACTTCAGCACAGAACAGGCTTGTTAAGGAGCTGATTAGTGGATCAGGTGTGGTGGGTGCAGTGAAAACACTGGAGGCTACCTGGACCAGGCCTGAGACAATTAGACTTCTTTGTAGGCCACTACTACTTCTGTCCAAACATTTCTAACAAAATAAGGACATAAGAATATGTTTTAATCACAGCTTTGACTATTGTTTTAATATTATATGTATTAGAGCGGTAATGCATTATTTACTTAACACCAACAATTATTTTATTGTGTGTTAAAGCAGGTTTTTCTTTAAATCCTTTAATTTTGAAAGTATGTTGCATTTTTGTGCTCGTGAGTGTGCACAACATGCAGCTTGGCTGGTTTTCACGGGGGTCTGGCGTTCAATTACTTTTATCTATATTATATGGACAAAAGTATTGGGACGCCAGAACGGTACACCAACAGGGACTTTAATGACACCTTATTCAGATGCACAGACTTTCATAAGGAGTTCGTCCCTCTTTGCAGCTGCCATAATGCCCTGGACTCTGAGGGGAACTTGTTTTTCTATAACAAACTAGATAAAACATGAATGCCCTGGAGTAGGAGATAGCTTTGGGTTAATATTTTATTTGAGTACATTAATGTTTAAGTTAAGATTTACAAGAAACATTTGAACTGTAACTGTGTTAAAGGGAACACTGCTGCTAAAAAGCTCCTTATGTGTTTAAAGTGTTTGCAAACAAAATGTTATTGCACTTTTGTTCATATAACAGTACTTTTAAAATAAAAATGGGCAATACACTACTTTTGAATTAATTATTTAATTTTACGTATAACAATGGAATGAGAAAAGTCTGCATATATATATATATATATAGAGAGAGAGAGAGAGAGAGAGAGAGAGAGAGAGAGAGAGAGAGATATGTAGATATATACACACACACACACACACAAACATACACATGTACATATACACATTGCTGCTGACATGAACAAAGGCAAATTAATGTGTGTCAAAGAAGAATTTACAACTCAGTTATGTAAATGGTTTATTTCCTTTCACATACTGAACCATTACTCTGAAAAAATGGTTATTTACAAAACAGATTTACATTTACATTTAGAAAATGAGTGTGGGCTTTAATACATAAGCACCACACGTAAGTTATATTACTGCTCTGAATAAATTAATAATTATTGGCACATCACTGGAAAACCGGAATCCTGGTCTGTGTTGCATAAGGTTCCTATTTATTACACAGAACCACCGAGAGGCACAAAAAAACCCAATAACAGTAGATCTGAGTGTGGAGTTACCCAGCGAGAAAGAGAAAGTAACCGAGAGCCCAAAGCAAACAGGGCCAGCCCTTCTTAAACATTCACTTCTAATGAGCTAAACTCTGTGCAAGGAGGAGCGCAAAAAAGGAGACGGACGGAGCAAACCAAGAAAACAGTCAGTGCAAAAAGCAGATGAAGGATGATTCGCTCCTGCCCTGATTCAAAAGTGCATGATGATGATTAGGAATTATTTTTAAAAAGGGCCACCAAAACTGGCTGGCATGTTTACATGGCCAAATTTAGTCACTTTAACTTTTCTTACTACTTCTAAATAAAAGAGAATAAATATCTGATTCCCCTTTGTGCCAATGCTGGGAGCTCGAACACACTCCTCGGCTCTCAAATGACAAATATGCACCAAAAAAAAAAAAAGAAGAAAAAATAAAGAATCGATCTTAGACACTAGGATGAAATAAATAAAAATTCAACATACATCGTGTATAAAACATTGTTCAAATCTTTCAGTTCACATGGTCAACTGGAACAGTACAAGATGATCGAACGAACCACGAACAGCCTCTTTGGTGTGCTAAAGTTCAGCAAAGCGCCCTTTACTCGACCGCTGTGCAGCGCGGTCAACAGCTGCAGGCCAACATCTGCAGCACTTTCCAAGCTCCAGCAATTTCCAACCCAAATTGAAATGTACATTAATTCACAACAGGATTTATTCCACATGAAATGCTTCTTGAACCTGATATGAATAAAATGGATCAGTGAGTCTGGAAAGCAGACGGAGAGATCCATTAAAGGAACACACCAACCCAATCTCTGCATCACAATATGAGGAAAATATTGATGCTGTACATAAAAACAACTGACCCAAAACACACAAGTTGCTGAATTCCATCCATAAACAGTTCAAAAATAATGTGAAAGTTTGATTGTTATGAACGTCACATGCAGGCCTGCCAATCCTGAAGTCCGCACATGCTCAGACAGAGCCTGGCCAAACGCCACCTTCGCCCCCACCATGCTGAACCGGGGGTCATGTAGATAAATAACTAATTTAATCTTCTTTATATTTTTTAAAAGGCCTTTATTTAAGATGCATTCCAGTGTAATTCTGCACATCTGATTGTCTGTGATATCATGCAGCTTTTGAAAAGTCTTTCTTTGATTCGATTTCACTGTTCATTGATAGTTACTTTGATTCAAAGTACACTTTCATTACAACAAGGCTAATTTTTGCTAGCCTACAAATGGGAATCATTATATTACATTAGCACCAAGCTAACTGAAGTGTACTTTCATGTCTACACTCTGAATGCTACTTATGGCAGCCCTACATAAACAAGGATATATATGTATGAAGTTATAATAATATATAATAAAATAATATAATTACTATATTATAAAATATGATTTTAAAAATGTATACATATATTTTACTGAAAAATGCAAGAACATATTTTGCATAAACCTTTATTGATAGATTTCAGCAACTGCCCACTTCTTTTCTGAGTGTGTTTGGAGTCTGTCAATTTCCAAATACAGGGAAATGCATTGAATTTAGTGTCCATGGTAATCAACCATGCAGTACTGATGCAGGAAATAGAGATTAGGCTCAGAGATGCTGGAGTGTTCCTTTAAATACTGGCTCTGCTCAGCATGAGTCGTAAATCTTTATAGACCTGTTTTGATCAAGTTGTGGACAATCATTAAGACCCCATTTGCACCTGGTCGTTTCACGTGACTATCATCTGGAGTGTATTGCATGAGTTAAAGGGCTCATATCGTGGAAAAACAAATTTCTCTTGATTCTTTTTTCACATAAAAGAGTTTGATTTTTAAAGTTTTAGCTTGTTCTGTTCATTCTCTGATCTATCCATGGCTTCTATGGACACTTTTTTATTGATTGTTTTTGTGATGTCACAAACACCAAGACATATCAGCCTATTCAGACCACAAGGCTACGTACAATATATATATATATATATATCAGTTTTAAAGGCACAGAAAAAAAATATTCTGTTTCATTCTAAAGGATAAAGAGAGGTTAAAAGATATATATATATTTTTGGTATATAAAACCATTCACATGGGATCAGAGGACCTAAGGAGAAAAATGAAATGGTGTGAAATATAAAAAGAGAAATTGTAGGATATAAGCCCTTTAAAATGCAGCTTATTGGAACTAAGAAAGTTAATAAAACCGGTGTTTAATTTAGGGAAGCTGGCTCAACCACAGACCAGTAAAGTCAAGGTCATTTAGGTCTCTTCCCCATAACTAAATCAGCAGGGGTCACAGTAGTGCAGGAATGATGCTGGGATAGCACCTGGCTAAAAGACCACCTCCTTAAATTGGTTTGAAGAATCGGATTTCAATTTGTTTTAAGTGAGTTGTCTGCATTTACACCTGCATTTTATGTGCAAAAGCCCTTCTCCAGATACATCCACAAAACGACAGGGTGTAAATAGGGTCTCCATCTATTTATACTCTCCATTTAAAACTGTGCCGCTCCTTCTTGTCTCCTACACTTCTTTCTTACTTTTGGAATTAGCCTCCTTTCCGCCTATTCTCCTCCTCTTCTCCTCTCTTCTCATGTCGTTCTCTGATCATCTCCTGGGATGAAGTAGGGGTTTTCATGGCCCTGAACCAAGTAAGAATAGCGGGAGGGATTTTTGCCCTTAAACGTGTTCATGTTGTCTACGGGCATGAGGTCATAAGAACCCGTCTGAAAGAGAAGCAGTAGAAAAAGTTATACATGTAAATGTTTACATCAGCGAATGTTCAGACCACCATCCCTTTTTCTCAATTTCAGCCTCAACCACGCACTCCTAAACACAAAGTTACTAAAAAGGGTTCTTTGGAGCGATACACTTTTAATTCCATAGAGAACCTTTCGATGAAATGTTCCTCAAAGGAATTATTTAGTATTATTTGACGGACGCACCTGTATCATATGGTCATTGACCAGAGAAAATGATTCTAACTTATGCAAAAGGCACTTATAGTAGAAGAAAATGGAAAGATGCTGAACTTGTCAAGAGGTTTTTCTAGTTCAGGGTAGTGGGTTGAAATCATTCTCCACTGAAATGAGCTTTAGGGATCCAAACGTGGTTCTTTTATAACATCGCTCCAAAGAATCATTTTGGCCCATTTAAGTGTTTTTTTTTTTTTTTTTTACATTTTTAACACTTCAGTACAAATACAAATACATCCCATCCCCATCCATAAACCCATCATGCATGACAATTATTCAGGTTCCATCTAATCAACTGATGAACAGTTGGATTTGATTAAGAAAATGATTGAAAATCATGCAAAGGAAGTGATGAAGGCATAATATGTGAGCATTTTTATAGCATTAGCCAAAGATTTAAAGCAAGATAGTAATGTATCAGTGACCTAATTGAAGCACACTGTCTGCAATATACAGAAGGGAACTCTCAGGGTCTTCAGAATATGCCACGATATTTCTGGGAATTCAAGAATACGCTTGCAGTTTTTACTTCATTTGTAACTATTGAGCATGCGCGTTGTTTTTTTAACTCTTCATACATTACAGTAATATTTTTATTTCATCATTAAGTTTTGTTTTGAAACTAAAAGGGTTCAGATCTTGAACCACAGAGTCAGGATTGTTACTCCCATTGGTTAGGCCTTCAGGAGCTGGACTTAAACAACATTAACCACAAACAAAGTTAGAAAGGGACAGAGGTGTCAAAATGTTTTTATTTCCAAAGTGTGGCACTCGGTTTTTGAGAATAAAATGCCACTCCAGGCCCTTTGGACATCCCATATCAGTCTCTGACTTGGAATATGAGCTGTAGTCTAACCATGTGTCAGTAACATGCAGAGAAAAGTAAAGTAAAATAAAGTAAAGTGGCCCCTTATAGTCACACATGAACACACCACACCACAGCATAGTACAGTGTCAACAATGTGAAATCTTTTCTCTCTATTTAACCCCTTCACCAAGTGAAGCAGTGGGCAGTCACAGGCGTGGCGCCCAGGGAGCCATTTGTGATTCAGGGCGGCTGAAAACGGGTGGAGTTGTCACAGTTTGGGTTATTTCTGTTTTCTGGAGTTTTGTTTCAAGGGGTGGCCAGTAGGGGTCACCCCTGGTCTCTGGTTTGTGTTCTAATTTGATTATCTGTGTCATGTGTGCCTCGTTTCATGTCTGTCTGTTCATTGGTTGTTTCTGGTTTGAGTTCATGTATATATTCTGCTTTGTGTTACTTTCTGGTGTTCTTGTCATTAAAGTCACATTGTGGTGGAGTCGGCTTGTTCCGTGTCATTTGCTATGGCATTCTGATCTCGGCAGAGCTACAGAGCTCCCTCTGTCTGGTCCCTGGACCCGCCTCGTGACAGGAGTGAACCTTTTACTCTTGAAAACAGATGGGAAAAAGTGCGTATAGCCACAAAAGAGATTAAAACAGCAGAGAAATTAGTCTGAATAAAAAACATCTTGATCAATTAAACTCTCAAAGTAACGCACTTGTTCTGATCGCAGGGCTTGTCTCTCCTAACACCATGTGTTTAGCGGCTGATTTGTCCTCCCCACTACTGTGTTTTCAGCAGGTCTGCCTGAGCCCAGCAGAGTGAGAAGACTTCACGATGCTCACTCAGACTCTCGCTCTCTCCCTATACACTCCAAAGGTGACTCGCCCCGCACTCTCTCCCCATACATTACGGAGGTGACTCGACCACAAAAAACGAATCATTAATGATCAAAACTTGGCCCCTGATCATCTGACTGATAAATAGTATAAAAGCACAACAAGGCAGGGTCTACAGCATGTGTCAGAGTTTTTCCAGTAACTCATATCGCCTTGGAGGAACAGTGGCTCTAAAAAGGTGTGGAATAAAAACTCCATTTCTGCAAGAAAGGCAAAGTGTGATTGCATGGTTGCTATAAAACCAGACATGTTCTATGGGCAAAAAAATTTTGCTCACAGCATGGTATTGAACCAGTGCCTACTCTCACTGCTCACTCATGGAAGGGGGCATACCCTGCTGTCTATTACCAAGCCATTTATGGTTAAGGATGGCTGAAAACGGGTGGAGCAAACCACTCTAGCCCAAAAACGTGTGTAGCTGTGTTCATGGTCTGTTTACTTTGGATTAAACCACAACAAGCAGTGACACAGGTCCTTTTTTACAATTGACCTGAGCTTTAGTGTCTTAAAGGCTGTTTACGAGTCTGCTGTTTCTTTAGCTCCGCAGGACTAACTTGTTGCAGCCAACGTAGTTATGACATTACAATGCTAGCTCTAAGACTATCACTCCGATATACACTGTCAAGGCGACTCTCTCTCTCTCCCCATACATTGTGGTAGTGACTCGACTACAAAAATCGAATTTGTAAAAAATCAACACTCAGCTCATGATCAACTGATCAAAAATCTGAGTACATGTGCAATACGCCAGATATTAATGAACGTTTTAGTGTTGGAATTTTGCCAAAATTCAATATGGGCTTGGACGAGAAGTGACGCCTTTTTTGGCCAAGAAAAAATAATAATAAAAAGAAAACTTAAGAAGCATTATTAGCATTATTTTGAGTAGGAGTACTTTGTACTTTGAAGGCTTATATGCAGTTTAGTGTAACGTGGAATAAATTAATATGATTAAAGAGTGGGAAGCACACACACCACCAGAAGCCCCACACGTGCACACACAACACTACCGATTGGGCAGGTGAGAGACAAGCCATGCAGTGTCTTACCTTTTTTCTTATCTTCTAAATTGTCATAATGGAGGGAATCAGGGACATGCAAGGCAAAGCAAGGGATTCATCACAACACATACAACACACACACACACACACACACACACACACACACACACACACACACACACGGGTTTATTCAAAAGGGGTAAAGGGTGTGAAGTGATTCTATGCGGTGATACAGCTCTACAGGGGTTGGAAGCAGTGCAAGCTTGGCAATATTGCAAAGAATGTTTTCAGATCACTTCAAACATTCATATATCGCCTCTATCACTTATTAGTAAAGAGTTCTCAGGGTAACAAATTACAAAATTGCGTGTGGTATACATATCTTCCTAATGCAATGTGGTCTTCCTTTAGTGTATCAGGTGGCAGCAGTGTTCTCACTATTTCTTGAGCAAGCGGCGTGCAAGCAATCAGGCACATTAGTTATACTTTTATTCACAGTGGGTAAATCCTCAAGATATAACAGCTTCATTTCAGCCTCAGAAAATGTATCCAGTGTAACAGTAATACTATAATATATAACACTATCAATCACCAATCTTGGAAAAAAAAAAAAAAAACACAAACAAGATCATTTTTGAGGCCTGAACCAGCACTAAGCCCACTGTGAATCAAGCAGGTAGTCTGTCGAACTAAATATGGTGCAGCTGACGGGGTCCGTCAGCCAGAGTTTAAGTGAAGATTCAGAGAAAAATGAATTTCCACTTTTTCTGCTTATTCCAAATATACCCGAACAGCCAAGATGCAAATGCCTGAAGTTCACCTCTTTTTTTAACTGACTTTACTAATGTGTCTAATTACTAGAACTTTGTATCCACCAGTTAGGCTCATGGATCATCACATACTTGGTCAAACTTTTGTTGGGATGTAAAGGCATCTTAAGCAGACTCACTTATATGGCTTCTGACACAGTAAGAAACATGGAATTAAATAGACTCGCTTGTGTGGCTTCTTACACTGTGAAACATGGGATTAATAGACTCGCTTATGTGGTCTCTTAAGTAAAGTAAAGTGGCCGCTTTATGTGTGAACACACCACAGTGTGAACAGTGTGAAATTCTTTCTCCGCATTTAATCCATTCACCAAGTGAAGCAGTGGGGAGCCACTAACGGGGCACCTCAGTGGTGCCACTGGTAGTTGTGGAATTCGAACCCACAACCCTCTGATCACAGGGGCAACTCCCTAACCACCAGACCATCAGCTGCCCAAAGATTACATATAACGTCCGACGTGGGGAAACGGGGAACTTACATAGACTCGCTTACGTGGTTTCTGACACTGTATAAAACATGGGGCTCAATAGACTGCAGCTTCAGTTCTTAGCTGTGATTTCAACACACAGACATGTCTTGGCTGATCGATCATGTTTGGAAAAAGGGGAAAAGGTGATATTTAGCTGAGCCATGGCACTGAAAGTCAAGAAGCGTTTGACCACAGACCACTCACCAGTCCATTGGAGTGATTTTTCCTGCTGCTGGGATCGGTGGTCTCTATCGTGGGACCTGCGCCCGCGTTGGTGGTGACCGTGGCACGAGGGATGGGCATGATGTTCTGGGAAGGCCAAGTGCGCAGCTCTTCTGTAGAATAAGGACTGCTGGTGTATCCGCCCTGTTTGGAATTCTTCCTGTGGACACACACAAAAACAACAAGTTTCACATTTGGGCCTTCCCCCCCTCACTGCTTTAGAAGGACCGAGATAATGCTGTATTGTAACTAAGGCCCGCACATCACTAGAACATCACATTGCAACAATACCACTACGCATTTTAAACACGATAATGGCTTGTAATACACAGTGGGGTCCAAAATGTGACACTCATTTTCTTTCTGCTTAAAACACAGAATGACAACAGAAATGATGACAGACAAATAATGAAACATTATAAGTCAAATATTTTAGAAGTAAATCAGAGAAGACGTATTCAAGACTTCTAGGTCGCTGTTAAATTCAGGTGCAAAAAGATTTCATTCTTCCATTAAAGAACATGTTCAGATGTCTCTCAGGCACAAAATCTATGGAGCTTATGTTCAAGTACATATCAGATTGTTATAATAGTAATTTATGATTATGTATTGAATAAGAAAATAAGAAAAATGTATTGAATTAAAAAAAAGCAAAATAGAAAAAAATAGTTGTGATCCTAGATTTTTGTATCCCCCATGTTACAAATGAATTGATCAACCCTTAATGTGACATGATTAAAGAGGGTCTGCATCATTTTTGGTCAAAATGATTTATGTTTGTTGGACAGTGTGAATACTTTGATACATCAAAATGCACAAAGAACACCTGTGATTGGTCAGGGGGCTAGCAGAACATTCAGTGATTGGTTAGATGCTCTTTGGTATACCACAGCCTTCTACTATATCAGTATTGTGGAGGCTGGTAATTGCAATAATGCAGAAAGGAACTATTGTCTGGCCTACCTCTGGTGCACATACACACCTGCTTACGATACAGTAGACAATCATGGCCACTAGAAGGACGAGCAGAAGCCCACCTAAAACAACTGCTACCACCACTAGCGCCAGCAAAGATGCTGTTAGAGAGAAAGAGTGTTAGAATACAGGTAGACACACATACTCTCACTGTGAGATTTTGCTGTAAAATGGTTTAAATCCTCAATTAAAAAGTCATGTGAAACTTCCGTGACCACATGGGACACGAAAATGCTCTTGAAGCACTCACAGGTCAGTTCAAATCTTGAATGAAGCCCCTAAATCATTATTATCTGTAGCAGGTATTATTCATTAACTTCCATTTATTAATCAGTGACTGTTATGAAACTCGGGACTTATGATGTGTGTGAGAAAGTGTGTGCAAACACATACACCCTCAGGGTTTAAAAGGTTATATATCACTGACTTACAGTCATTACAGTTGAAGCCAGAATAACCAAATGGACACCTGGGGGGGAAAAAAACAATTATCACTGATTGCAAAGCACAGTAACGGAATTTGCTCTGGTTGTGATCGCTCTGCACCACTAGGGGGCAGCAGTTATAACCAGATTAGGTCTCAGCACACACTACTGAAGACAGAAAAAACAAAATAAAACAAAATAGAATTCTAATGTAGCACATTAGGTCATGTTTAGATAAAAGACTTAGATATAAGCAGAAACAAATTAAGCTTAAGTCTGCATTTAAGCATAAAACATGCAATCTCTCTACCCTCTTACTGCCTCACTTACTCTTACTCTCTCCTTCTCTTCGTTCCGTGTCTCATTCTCTCTCTCCTTCTCTTCGTTCCGTATCTCCCTCTCTCCCGTCTCTCTCTACCACGCTTTGCTCCCTCTCTCTCTCTCTCTTTCTACCTCTCTCTCTCTCTCTCTCTCCCTCTGTCTCTTTCTACCTCTCTCTCTCTCCCTCTGTCTCTTTCGATCTCTCTCTCTCTCCCTCTGGTCTCTTACTACCTTTCTCTCTCTCTCTCCCCCATCTCTCTCTACCTTTCTTACTCTCCCCCCCACCTCCAAAAATCTTAATTTTACTTACGGCTCACATCGGTTGTTCACTGATCTCTGTCCACTGGCACATGCTGAAAAAAGAAATCACAGTCAGTGTGTATGTGTGTGTGTGTGCGTGTGTGTGCGTGTGTGTGTGTGCGTATGTGTCTGTGTTTGTGTGTGTGTTTACATTCTCTATTATGTCTCACCCTGACATCTTTTATGAGCTGAATGGCCTCGGAAAGAGAAAATGACTTCACACAGGTCTAGGATTGAATGGCCTTTATTTTAAAACATAAATAAGACTGTACTTAATCTGTCACATATTTTATGAACTGCACTGTGATCACCTACTCCCAATAGTTGCTCATTCAGTTGTGCTGCCTCCAAGTCTGATGACTAGTGATCAGTATTAAATGTATAACACAGCTGTAATAGTGGAAGAGCGGACCCTCAGACACTTCCCCTCTTAACTGTTTTTCCTTACTTCTGTATTAACCTTTGACTTTTTGTTTTTTGACAGGGTTTGTTAAGGGGTGTTATTTAGCTGGCAGTAACTTGGTTAAAAGCAGATGTTGATCTTAGTGTAGCTGTACAGGTATGAAGAACAGACGTAGACAACTTAAGCACTGATGTACGTTGCTCTGGATAAGAACGTTTGCTAAATACCGTAAGCGTAAATGTAAACGAACAACTAAACAAACTAGAAATATCCATAAACAAGTAAAATGCAATCTGGCAAAAAAGATGGGGTGTGATAGGTTGGAGCAAAGCATCACTAATATAAAGCATCATTAATATAACAAGAGCTGAGGTCATGTGATATTTTGAGGATCATCTCAGCTCTCCAGAGGAACCAAATCACAGCTGTAATGTTACTCGTGCTGATTCTCTCCCCTTTGTGTTCCATGTAAAGTGACCATTTGTCATATGTGAACACACCACAGCACACAGTGTGAACAATAAAAAATTGGTCCTCTGTATTTAACCCATTCACCAAGTGAAGCTGTGGGCCACCAGGAACACAGTGCACGGAGAGCAGTGTGTGGGGACGGTATCTTGTTCAAGGATACCTCAGTGGTGCCCCTAGCAGCCCTGGAATTGGAACCCACGACCGTCTGATCACAGGGCCAACTCCCTAACCACTAGGCCACCAGCTGCCCATTATAACGTAATCCTTGATGTTCTACAGCTTACTCAGTCCTTTCAGAATCATCTACAGCTCTGTTCATCCTTCTGGAGACATTTAGGATCTAATAGTTGAAAACAGTGACAAGTCAGTGGCATATAGACTCTCATATAGAAACACACAGACCTATGCAGCTCCTCAATGTGAACTCAGTGGTCACGAAGCCAGGCAAGCAGGTACAACTAGCAGTGCCGTCTGTTCCACTGCTACATTTTGTTGTTTTTCCATCACATGGACGTGGGTCACTCAGACATAGACTACTTGCTGCAGAGAGAGAAAGAGAGAGAGAGAGAGAGAGAGAGAGAGAGAGAGAGAGAGAGAGAGAGAGAGAAATTGAAGTGCGAAGGGAACTGAGGACTTTTGATGTTACTTCAGACCTGCTCAGCTGTATATCCATCCATGTCTGAGCCTGTTTTCCTAACCAAGGGCGCGGGGGGTCCTGGAGCCTTTCCCGGCACACATAGCATGAAGGGCAGAGAAACAGGCTGGACATGTTTTCAGTTCATTGCGGGGCAGACACACAGACACACATAAGGGCAATTTAGCATCTCCAATTGATCTGACATGCATGTCGTTGGACTGTAGGGGAAACGAGAGGTGAGAACATGGACATAGAAAGACCCTCCGGGAATGTAACCCACCGTGCCACCGCATCCCCCATGCTAAGCTGTGAACTGGATAAATGCTATTATTTCTAGCAAACTGCTGAACTCTGTCAGCGTCATTTAAGCAACTGAAACACTTCTAACAGTTCAGAGGCTGTAGCATCTGTTCCAAGTTTTTTAATGCATGTAAGAGACGTACACACACACACACACACACACATATATATATGTATATATATAAATTCAACTCAGCATTTGCACCTTATCATATCAAATCTAGCCTCACCATCAAAAGTTGCACTGGCCAGAATTCCTACACTGCTGTTAATGGCCCTCCTTATAGCTGAGACGGTGGTCTCCTCTGTAGCGGGAGAGTTGGGCTCAAAAACACTGTCCACTTTAGCCACCACGCTGCCTGCACTGAAAACACACACACACACACACACACACATTGGGCTGGTTAGCACCTTGCAGTTTGATTAGTGTTTTAATCGGTGCAGAAGTAGCGATGGCACTTACCTCAGCTGCAGAACTGTGGAGTTTATGTAGCCAGAAATATTACGGAAAGCATCGTTCAACTGAAAGAGAGGTAGGGGGGACTGTTCTTAAAATACGGGATTATGCAAATCAAACACAGTACAAAACATACTGTGTGATGTAAATATACATTAAAATGACGATTTTAAGACTAATAAAAAGGCACTTTCTCTGACTAGCCACCAGCTGCCCACAGCTCCAACTAGTGGTGACGTTAATGGACCAATCCATTTGACCCCTTACTTACCGCCGCAACAATCTCAGATGCAATCATCCTAAACTGAGGAGACTGACGGTCATTCATCGCTTCTACAAACGTACGATTCACCCGCAGAGTACCTGGGAACACTTTAGCTAAAGAGTGATGGACAGATAGATGGACAGATAGACAGATACAGACAGACATATTTTACATTTGTTTATTAATATATTAAATTCAGTAAATAAACAGTAATTAAATGTCTAGAAGTGTGTTCTCTGCGCACTTATTTTAGAAAATGAACAAAACAGGGATGCTTGAGCTCTGACCATTACCTTCCACACAGCGGCCCCCCGACAGGAAAGTTCCAGCCAGACACATACAGGTGGAGTTAATACACACACTGAGAGCTGGGCACGGCATCGCCGGACAGGTAACTGGGAGAGATTATCAGAATCAGAACCTATTGCTTTTATCATGACTGCACAGAGACACAGAGACAAGAACGGTATAAAATATAAACTCTAAATAAATCCAATTAAAAATGGTGCAGAAAATACTCTATGAAATACACTATTCTGTATACACAATGCTGGGGTATTAATACTATAGACAAGTAACTTACAGTTAAGTAAATTACTAGTACAGTACTACTTATGTACAATAATGTCTTAACAGTGGTTAAGACCCTATTGTACATAACAGAGATCAGTAGTCTATAGGTAATATTGATATAAGTAGTGATATTTCACGCGGTAAGACTATTGCACATAATACTACGATACTGGACATAATGCAATGATTTAGCACTCAGTAGGAAAACTGCAAATGATACTGCACATGGTAAGACTATTGCATACAATAATAAAATATTGTACATAATGAAATTATTTAATTGTACAATTCAGTAGCATTATGCTATTGCACAGATTTGTGACAGAGGAAGGAGCTATCAAGCTATTTTATCAAGTCTTAAATTGTCAAAGACAAGGGCAGGGACAAATTGACATACCTGATGTGATTGTTGTCATAATAGAAGAAATGAGTGTTGGTCCAGTTGTAGCGTTGTTCACTGGGGTAGTGACGTTAACGTCTGGTGTTGTAGTGTTACCCGGTAAAGAGGTAATGCCTGATGTGGGGGTGTCGATTGGTGTTGTTGTTACTGTTGTAACATTCACTGTTGTCGTAAGTTGAGTTGTTCTATTTTCTGCTGTGGTCCCGATAGTTGTTAATGTGGTTACAGTTAGTGGTGTTGTGGTATTGCCTGGCGTTGTAGTTGTTGTAGTAGCTGTTGCAAAAATGGGCGTAGTTGTAGCATTACTTGTTGTCGTAATTGCTGTAGTAGCTGTTGCATTGTTAATAGTGGGCATAGTTGTGGCATTGTCTGGTGCTGTAGTAGCTGTTGCATTGTTAATAGTGG
>JBBPCX010106194.1:0-22057 GCA_037974365.1 Hydrocynus forskahlii
ATAAAGGGACGGAGAGAAACACAAAGGGAAAACAGGAGGGAAACCTAGAACTCGGGGGACAAGGACCGGGACAGACGCGACGGGGACGAGGTGGCCGTTACAATACATATCACTATGTTGAAACTATGCATTATTTACGCTGGCCAAAATTTGCTTTAGGATGTAAGGTTGAGCTTTTAAGAAGGCTGGTTAAATTGAGATCGCATGGTTCAGTTCATGCCAAGGTTTGGACATCCCAGTTTTGTACAGTGGGGAAAAGGGCAACACAAACCCCCAAATCTCCCAAAAGTTCGGGTTTCTTTTCCTTTATTTGAACAGACACTCTTGCTTGGTCATATTTTTGTAGGGCTTATTAAAAACAAAAGGCAACAACTCACGCTCAGCTACAAAAGTGAAAAGTTATCTTGTAAAAGTACAAATTTAATAGAATAATAAATAAAACTAGTTAGCAAGAGTGTTTCAGTTTGTTCCCCTTTGGCTATATTTAAACATTCAATACTAAAATGTTTTTTCAAAAGCCCAAGCCCTCCCAACAAAAAAAGAACACCCCTGCAAGCAGGGACGAACAGCAAATACAGCCAGGGAACTTTAAGCCGAATATCAACTTTAGAAACTTACCTCAAAGCGAGTGAAAGCATATGTAAAGTCAAGACTGGCCAAAAGCGGGTGGAAAACATTGCGATGGAGCAGAGACAAAAGCTCATTTCAAAATGTGCTAACATAAAATTGATCGTTTGCTTACTAATAACCTAAACAACAGTTGCAAATCTTGTTCATTAATTAAATTACAGACACTTTACAGCTTCTAGCTGAGCTGTGTAGCAGCTTGGTGGCCAAAGGTCTCGGGCTGATTATTTTTTATAAACCACAACAACAGTGGCTGGCCTGTCTAGCTGGCAGAGTGAGGTAATGTGGCAATGCTGACGTAAAAGACTCTCTCACCATTTTCATTCCAAACAAATTCCAAACTTCAAATTCTTACTTCGTTACAGTCAGATGTGAATATTTTTTTTTCTTCCTTTTTGCTTTTTTGATTTTCCGCTCTCTTTCTTTTCCCCGTCCCCTTTCTCTCTCTCTTTTGCTCTCTCAGGGACAGTGTATAACGAGGCCTCTTCTGCTGTCCCATTTTTCAGCTTATAATTAATTTCTGTCAAAATCTAATTTATTCAGGAGAGGCCGTTTTGACGTTACCCGCTGATAAGCGAGCTCTAAAGAAGTGTGCGGCGAGTGCTGCTGTTTTTTCAGCATTGGTTTAAATAGAGATTAGCTGTGAGATTAGCTGTGTGTATTCACCAGACAGCCCTAAACATCAGATGGAGCTGAAGGTCTTGTGCTGGTGGTGTATTACACTCTGGCTTTTGTTTTTTATTGATGCATTTGCAGTGCTGCTTGCTATCCTCTTTAAAAGGCAATTTTAAGCAAATTAGCCCTAAAATGCCACTGCAACCACCATCAAACCACTAGGTTTGAATAATTTGCGTGACATTTATAAAATGTACATTTCCACTAAGAATAAAGCTTCTCAGTCTGTTATTACAACAAATATGAACAAGCACAATAACACACATTAATTGACCGCATTACATTAAAATCTTACTCATTCTTTCAGCGTCACAGACCACAGTATGGTATGTCAAATTACTCGAGACCCTTTCACTTAGTGCACTTCACTTCAATATTGTGTGTGTTTTAGAATGTATCTGTGCATATGTTGGGGGTTGATACAACAGAACAGTTTTTCTCTGGGATCAGTAAAGTGCAAATCTAATTGAATGTAATCTAATCATCAAGTCCATACATAAGTGACCCTCAATAGACTGTGTTAGTGGAACCAGCGCCACCTCCTCACTGGTATCTCAGATAGGTACCCCAGGTGAGGTCAGCCTCAAAGATGAGCTCACTAATTAGGCTGTTTAATTGTGAAGGATGAAGCAAGGATGGAAAATGATAATGTAGAAATGAATTATGAGTGTTTTTGTTGTATAATACCACCCAAACGTTAAAGTTGGACCAGATATTGTGGGCTGGGGCAAATACAAGAAAAATATAAGATATGAATTCTTTAAGATTACCCTAACGACACATGTCATGTTATTAAATTAATAGTGATAGTAATCAGCCAGTAATAAGAGCCTCTCAGTCCGCTCCTTCTTCTCCCAAATGCAGGCGATCATACAAGCCAGTGTCAAACACTCGCTTCTTTAGTTTTAGCCCTGGACCTGTGAGGCCAGTAGGTCCAATTAATAATCAAAGCTAATGCCTATTAGCATAGTTCTAACTGTGTTATCACACACCTGTTTCAAACCTGGTCAAAATATTATAGGGACAGTTTCCTATTTTTACTTGGATTTTGTTCATAACATTTGTGAGGTTTTATGTACCAAAATAATTCATCATTTACTTCTACCTGAAAATCGTGTCCTTATTCCTGTCTTTAAGACTGTTATATGGAAAAGAGCTCTGTTCTGATTGGCTGCACTGCATTATGGCCCACTTAAGAATCAGAACAGTTTTTGAGTTGCATTAAAGAATTTAGAGAGTAAGCTTTTTAACTCACTGTCGTGCTGCACTGATGATCTAATGAGAATAAAGATATGAGATATCTGATTCTTTTTTATTTTCTCTCTCTCTCTCTGTCCTAGTTTCCGTACGAGTAAAGGCCTGGGTTACTCTGCGCACTTTGTGGGCGGCTGTCTGATTGTGACGTCGCTGAAATCCAAAGGAAAGGGCTTCCAGCACTGCGTCAAATATGACTTCAAACCACAGAAGGTATAACTGATTGGTACCGTTTCCTTTCCAATGCTTTCAGTTTCATCTTTGTATCTTTATGTGGTAACTGTGATTTTTGTTTCAGACCAGACTCTGTGTCTGTGTGTCTATATATATATATGCACTACATATCCAAAATTGTGTAGACCCCTGCTCCTCCAGCAATAGGCTCCCTTTGCAGTCCATTAACAGCTTCTAATATTCTGGGAAGGCTTCAGATGTTGGAACATTTGATAGCATTAGGCCATGAGAGCATTAGTCAGTTCAGATACTGATGTTGAATGGTTAGTTCTGGATCACTAATCTCAAAGGTACTGGATGGAACTCCATCTCTCCAGAGAACTCCACAGCTCATTGTTTTGGGGCTCATAGCTCTTTAAACTAATCTGTTAGTTTGCTCCAGAAACTAATCTGTTTGTTCAGTGCTTTTCTATAGAGCATATACAAGCTGTGCATGAACACCTGCTTCAGCAATAGGGGCACCTTAAAATAGCTTAACTCACTCAGCAGATAGGCTGTCTGAATACTTTTGGACAGGAAGTATAGTTTCTACAATCATATGTGAAATTTTGCACGCCCCTGGTTAAATAACTTTTGTTGATTTCCTGTGTATGTTCAGATTCAAGATACTTTGTCATTCTTTGTCGCAGATTCTTTTACACAGTTATACAAGTAAACGTGTAGTAAAGACGGAGATAATAAGATAATACATAGAAGCAATAAAAACATAAAATAAACATTACTTGTATAAACAATATCTGGTGTGCACGTGTAATAGTATAGTGTATGTACTATAAAGTGCAGTGTGTTAGTTTGCTGTCGATATATATAGACTTAACTAATAGGTGGCAGGTTAAATACAGTGAGGCAGCGAGCACAGTTGTGTCTTAATGAAGAGTTTAAAGTTCTGATGCCATGTCTTGGCTAAGGAATCATGTGGTCTGAGCATAGAAGCTGCTTCTGAGCCTCTCTGTTCTGCCCAAAATACTCCTGTAGGGTTTGCCTGATTTCAGCAGTTCACACAGTTAGTTAATGGGTTGACACGAGTCTCTTATGTTTCTAGTTGAATCTTCTGGTATAAATGTCATGCAGAGACAGTAGAGCTGATTTGGTGCAGAGTTCCACGGCCTGGATCACTCTCTGTGGTCCCTTAATGTCTTTTATGGAGTTGTTCCCAAACCAGGAGAGGATGTTCAGAGTCAGGACACTCTACAACACCAGAGTAAAAAGTTCTTAGCATCACTGGACAGACCCGAAGGTTCCTCAGCTGTTTCAGGTTGTAAAGATGCCTTACCTTTTTGGATTGGTTCAGTTTATGTCAAATCCTCAGAGATGTGAACACCCAGATATTTGTAGCTGCTCACCCTCTCCACTGCAGTCCCATTGATGTTTATGAAAAGGGACCCCTGCTGTCTCTTATTGAAGTTAACCACCAGCTCCTTGGTTTTGCTGACGTTCAGTTTGTGGCAGATCTCCTGACACACATCCTCCAGCTCCTCCATGTATGCTGCATCATCGTTCTTGGACTTGAAGCCCAGCACTACAGTGTCGTCAGCAAATTTAACAGTGTAATTGGAGCTGTGTATGGTCACACAGTCATGAGTGTAGAGCGTGTAGAGCAGAGGGCTGAGTATACAGCCTTATGGAGCTTCTGAATTTAGTGTAATGACTTTGGAGACACAATATGAAAGCATCCCCTCCAGAGAGCACACTTCTGCACACTTTAATACACAGTTACTTTTTACTTGCTGAATTTAACATTTTGGGGGGGAAATGACATGTGTAAGTTACATCACATTTTACATTTAATGCATCATTTTATGTTAAACTAAGCAAATAAATAAAAATTGCCATATTACAACCTACAAGGATATATTAACGGTTCACTTAGAAAATCAGTGTAACATGTAACATGTAAAATTTTGTAAAATAGAGGACACTTGTGCTCTCTTGGTCTCTCTGGCATGGATGACTGGGACAGGGTTGAACTGATGATGGAACTCTTAACATTTCAATGACGGAACCAGCTCGAAGCAGCTGTTTAGCACATTTTAAACATTTTTTAAAATATGTTTTAAAAATATTATGGTAATAATGTAAACAGTGTTGATTTTAGTCAGTGATATGACATTCTCATACCGTCTCGAATCTCATGTTAGTTTACAACATCTCAGTCTGAATTAAGTCATCTTCAGGTTTCACATCAGCATCAAACTCAGCAGGCAGAAGCTTTGTCCTATAATTCATGGCCTTAAAATTATTGTGTTTCTCCTATGGCGCACACACACACACACACACACCCCTACCTCAGCTCATTTTAAACTGACTTTCCAACATATGACACAGGCAGGTTAATGGGCTGGCTGTGTCTCAGATTCATCATCTCCAGCCTTAGGAACTCAGAGAGGGCTTTATTGGAGCTTACTGCGGGACACACTGCAGATTTATTTTTGGCCTTGACTCCTTTCCCTGCCCTCCAGAGAAATCTTATCTCAGGGATAACCACCTTCACAGGGGGTTTTAATCAGAAAATGGAAGCTTCAGAAGCGAAAGTAGGTGCAGATGTAGCCGGAGGGGTCTAAAGCAGACCACTGGAGCCTCAAGTGACAGTTTAAAATAAAGAGAAATGAGGCAGAGATTGAGGTGTGTGAGAGTTTGGTGTTTATTGAATTGTTGCCTGCCACATAGGCATTGATAGTATATTTGTCATTAGTCTTGCACAGTGGTTTGTTTTAGCAATTAGGTGGAGATTAACTAAGATTTTTTTAAGTGTTCTGAGTACTTTGGAAAACAAAACAAAAAGCCACAAGCATTACAGGGATTTTGTCTTGGGTAAGGATGTTATTAGGCATGATGCGGAGCCTGTCATTGTATATTAGTCATTTCATGAACTTTTTAACTTATTGTAATGAGCATATCTTAATATAACATTCGTTTATGCAGACACTTTTACCTCACCACTGCGACCACAATGCGTATTTCCACTAGGCTGTTTCCAGTCATATATTAGCACCAAGCGAACAATGTTGTACATCCCTTCTCCCCAAGATGGGTTTGGTTATCAGATGACTTCCTGCTCCCTACATAGTGCAGTAAACAACTTGCTTCTGCACCTAAACAGAGTATAGTATGTCTGTCAGTGAGCTGCTTGGGATGCTCGACTATAGAATACTGTCAGGGTGTGGAAGACAGAACAGTGCAGTGAAGAGGGAGTAGATGGGCATTTCCCATTCAGCCTGTTTATTGCTATCCAAAGCAGATCTGTCTAAAACTCTGACATTTGAAGCAAGTAAAAACATTTTTAACTTTCAAAAGTCTATGAAATGAAAGTGTTTCTTACATATAAATATTTGGTGCCTTGTTTTAAAAGCAGTGTAGTAGAGAGAGCTTTTTGTGATATCACAAAAGCAATTAATTTTAAACAAGGTTTTTGACAGTGCCATACTCTTTTGTGTCAGAAAAGTGATGACGATTTGGGTTTCCATGATGGGGGCATTTTTACAGAGGAGCCATGTAGCCTGTTAGCTATATTTAAACTTTTTAGGTAGCTGATCAGTAAGAACTGGGTTCCTACTTCATCTTTTGGGTTACTCGGTGGTCCATTCGGGCAGAAGGGTTTTTTTTCAATTGTTTTTTATGAGCATTTTTGAATGGGAATAATCCTGTTATTCGCGGCACCTCCCGCACATTTGTGGCAACCGCAGATATCTTCCGCATTTTTTTGTTTTTGTGATGTCCGGGCCTCGTCCGCACGCCCCCTCATCCTTGTGCTGGTTGTTTATGTTTGGGACGCCGGTTAGCAAGTCAGTCAGACACCTGAACGGAATGAGCCTCTGCTGCTCAGCACTACCCCAAACATAAACAACCAGCAGGAGGACGAGGGGGCGTGGCGGACAAGGCCCGGACATCACAGTTACCTGTACTCAGAGGCGGGAGGTTTGAAAGTAACCAATCCTGGAATGTTATTTATTTTGTTTTGCTGCTGATTGGCTGCTGCCCTGTGACACATCTCTGGCAGACACAGTCCAGAATTTCCCCCCTGGGGCGTCTCGAGTGATTTCGTCTTAAATTAAATTATTTTTCTTACTGTATTTACCCTGCTTACACCAAAGAAAACTACAGCGCACGCCAAAAAAAACATGCGTGCATGAATTACAGTACAGTCTATATAGGGGTAACATCGGTATTTTACATTCTAGCACTGCGGGAGACAGCAGTTCAGTGTACACTGTATAGTACAGACACAGGTTTACCGTTACATTATCTTTAAGGGTAAAGTATTAAGCTGAGTTTAAAATGAAAGTGTTTTGGGAGCATATTTGGGGGCATATTTGGGGTTTACATTATAAAAATAGACTTTTTTAAACCACATCACATATTCATGGTTTTTCACTATATGCTGGTGCGATAAGCGGGGGTCTACTGTATAGATAAATTTTGTAGACCTAATGTTAGTTTTTAAAGAGGGATCTTTCCTCAGCCACAGATCTTCCGACTATGTGTGTTAAGCTGCTGTTTTATTGAGAATCAATGCTGACTTGTGTGTGTGTGTGTGTGTGTGTGTGTGTGTGTTTTGCAGTGGTACATGGTGACCATAGCTCACACCTACAATCGCTGGAAGAATAGTGAAATTAGCTGCTACGTTAATGGGGAACTGGCCTCCTATGGAGAAATCACCTGGTTCGTCAACACAAGTGACGTAAGTATAAGAAAATGCTCTTAACCCATGACACTGTCATTCGTTCATTTGAAATACAAAGACATTTTCTCCTTTATATTCTCATTGTCAGGTCAGTTTTGCACAAGATAAAATAAATTCTTGGCTCACACTTGCCTCAAATCGTCTGAAGGTGTTTAGTAATCTCTAACATCTGTAGCTCAGCTGTAGGAAGAGTCACAGCACTGATAAACATCATACTCCAGCTAATTTTTACACTCTTTTCACTTTTAGCATCATTT
The DNA here is from genome assembly GCA_037974365.1 of Hydrocynus forskahlii. Classification (NCBI taxonomy): domain Eukaryota; kingdom Metazoa; phylum Chordata; class Actinopteri; order Characiformes; family Alestidae; genus Hydrocynus; species Hydrocynus forskahlii. Next base: position 7,729 of record JBBPCX010106194.1, read on the forward strand.
GGTGAAGCTGTCACATTTACTATCATCTAATACTTCTCACACATGCTGCAGATTAAATATGCAATGTGGTACAAAGGCTAGTAACGTTAGATGAGCTTTGTCTGGATCAAAATAGATTTCAAGCTATGGGTCATCTGCTGTGTATTTGTGCTCTGAGTGCAATAATAGAGTCGTGATTGTTAGTGTTATGTGGTGTGCCTTTTCTTTTCTGTAGCCCATCATACTATGGGGGTATTCATTCATTCATTCATTTTCTGTAACCGCTTAATCCTTACTAGGGTCGCAGATATTTTTTCCAGATGGTTTTTGAATAGTGCTAAATAAACCCTGACTCTAAAGGAAACTGCTATATTTTAACAGGTTGCCCTTTCCCCTAATAATGCTCAGGATCTGTATCTTTCCCTCTCTCTTATCCACCAGCACAGAGGCAGGTTGCCTGGCACCTGTCACCAGGAGGGACTGGCATTAGTGCTGTGTGTGTGTATATTCATGCACACCAGTCGTTCAGACCTGAAGTGTTGCATAGAGGCATTAATTTATCTCAGGTTGCCAGCAGTGTTAGACTGAATTGATATGAATGATAGTTTTCATATTAACAGGCTGTCTCATTGAGATGCTGTTTATCACAGCATGTGGAACACGAGGCTATTAAAAGAATAATTTGTTGAAAAATCTGATTCAGATTACACCAGATCAGTCAAGATGTGAGTTCAAAATGTGGATTTTGCTTCAAAAAGCAGCAGCGATGTTAACGTTGCTAACAGACATTAGAAGTCAATAGTCACCCAAATCCTCAAAACTTCTTCCAACACCCTCAAACCACATCCAGGTCTTCATTAAGGTGGTGCAGACTGGAGGATGTGGTTTAGGACACAGTATGACTTACTGTAGCCTTTAAAAAAAAGACCTCTCTTTGTTAATTACAATTAATCAGGGTTTTTGTTACTGTGCCTCTGACTGATGTATGTAAATGAACTCTATTCTGATTGGCTGCCACGTACTGTGCCTCATTTAAAAAGGAGTTGAGGCACATTCTCCCCTTTTTGACAATCACTAAAGATGTGCTGACGTCAGGGTGATCTTAAATAATGATCTTTTCAGATTATCCTGGGAGCCTTTACTTCTCTCATTTGCTGTGTCCAGTCAGAACCATAAATATTGAAAATGTTCAGCATTTACGACTCAGTTCGCCAGTTCTCTGATGTGAAATGCAGTCTTGACGTCATGCGTGAAAGACAGTCATCCAGCTGAACCGAACAGAACAGTGTGTGTATAGAAGAGGTTCTGAGCACAACAGCTAAATTGAGAGGTAGTTGAAGCACATAAAAAAAGATGAACCTGTGGAGTTGAGGAAACAGCAGAAAAACGCCACCAGCACAGCAGTTGCCTTGCTATGTTTGTTCAGCGCCAGTGTCATATTAGTTTGTGAGAAATCCTGCAAGGTTTTGAGAATCGGAGCCACAAGACAGGACACTTGTTTGTGAGTGTATTTTAAAAGTGTGCTGTTTCATTCAGGCCAGGTGTTGTTGTATAATGTACTTTGATGACTTAGAATGACCAATTACAAAAAAAATCAATGAAAAATGTCACTATGTGTGGAGTTTCTCAGGTTTTCAGCATCAGTGAGGATTTTTTTAAAGCCTCTAATGAATTTTCAGTGTATTGACTGACTAGATGGTGAACGGTACACTTTGAAACCATGCTTACAACCTCTCGAGTTTATTTTTTTTTTAAACCCATTTTTCCCTCTTCCTCGGCAGACGTTTGATAAGTGTTTCCTGGGCTCGTCGGAGACGGCGGACGCAAACCGAGTTTTCTGCGGACAGATGGGGGCGGTGTATTTGTTCAGCGAAGCGCTCAGTCCAGCCCAAATCCTTGCGATCTATCAGCTTGGCCCTGGATACAAGGTGATTTGATGGAACAGCTGTTTAGAGATGTTCTTGTCTACAGTAATTCTGGACATGCACCTTCATGCAGAGCTGTTATTATAATTTAATACGCTTTATTCAGCTAATCTCCTCTCACAAATATTGCTTAGTTGGACCAGATGCATTTACCCATTGGTAACTAAATTTAGCGTGGTAAATAAAAAAATCTTTGATCTATTTTCTTTTTTTTTTCTGGCTCTGTCCAGAAACCATAGCCACTGCTCCTGTTGCCCCTCTCCCTTCCTCCTGCTTCTTTCCTACCCTAAATGTATATGGAGTATTTGGGGTGAGGAAAAGAGCTGGAGGAAAGGATAGAACGAGTAGTGACAGAGGATAACAGGTCGGTGAATCCTTTTCTCCATCATTAGATTTCATGTTGATGGTTGATGACTTAAACCAAATGTAACCAACTTTAACCAAAGAATTTAAACAATCACTTAGTTTTAAAAGCCCACCCCTAATACTCCTGGTAGTCCCTCAGGTTCTACACACACCAAATGAATCCATATTTAATGAACAAAAACACAGAATCTAAAGCACAATTGGATTCCTCTTGTCTATCCTCACTGGACAAGAATGCTGCTCTAAAGATCTGTAAAAGACATCCTGTTGAGCATGCACTCATGTGAACCCTGCCAAAAGCTGCAGGTGCTTCTTTCATCCCCTCTGGCATTAGGATGGATTCATAACGTTTTCAGGGTTTCTAAAGCAGCCCATGACCTTCCAGCTAACATCAAGAAAGTAAGACCAGCTCAGACTGCTGCCGAAGGGAGTGGGCACAGCTGTAATTTACCTAGAATTAACTTAACTTTTAGAATTATACTTAAATCTCACTTTGCATTAAAGGTTTTACCAAACAGAATTAATTGCTCTGGTGTCAACTCCTCACTTGCTCTCAGGAGGGATACTATCGCTGCCACAGTAAAAATCCCATGTCATTATATTGTTTAAAAGGAAAAACTATTGTATTAATTAAAAACTAAAATATTTGTGAAACACTAAAAATGTATTGGAGAAGAACACCTGGCTAGTGGCCCACAGGAAATTGTAGTATGTAATTATTGCTATATATGTGTGTGTATATGTGTGTGTGTGTGTGTGTGTTCAGTATTTTTTTATATGTTATTATTGTCTTTCCCTTAACTGTTTTTCCTCCTTGTCTCTCCAGGGTACATTTAAGTATAAGGCAGAGAGCGACCTGCTGTTTGCAGAGCATCATAAAACCCTGCTCTACGATGGCAAACTCTCTGGCTGCATCGCTTTCACCTACAATCCCAGAGCCACGGATGCGCAGCTGTGTTTGGAGTCTTCTCCTAAAGACAACACGTCCATCTTCGTACACTCACCCCATGCTCTAATGCTGCAGGTACACACGCACACACACACAAAACATGCACACACTCACTCACATTCTCTTATTTCTCTCTCCCTCTCTCTCTGTCCCCCTTTTCTCTGTTTCTACTTTGCTTTCTCTTACTCCTTCTTTCGCTCTCTTTCTGTCCTTCACGCCTCATTCCCTCCTTCCCTCATTGTCTGTTACTTCACTCCCTTGCGTGGAGCTGCGTCAGGAGGCTCAGTGGCACAGCTGTGTCTGTTTCAGCAAGTTAATGAGTGTGGCTGTGTGAGCGGCGCGACTCTTCTCTGTAATTAAGACACTGACACATCACCTGTTCACCGCTGTTCAAATCACTCTCTCTCTCTCTCACACACACACAAACACCTACAGCACAGAGGCCACACAGCACACATTTTATGACTAACAAATACATATTGTAGCAAAATACTTAAGCAATTAGAAAAGTTTGATAGCTCAAGCGGTTCTCAGGTTGTTTGCTGAGGTGTTGCTGGGAGGTTTCTATAGAATCCCATTTGGCTGCTAGGGTGTTGCTATGGTTCTGCGAGTAGTTGCTAGGGTATTGCTAAGTCCTTGCTGGTATCCCAGGTGCTTCCTAGGGTGTTGCTAAGATGTTGCTAGGTGGTTTCTTTGGAGTTTCAAGGAGTTGCCAGTGATACTGTTTAAAGGAGAGATTATATAAATATTGCTTTAGTTGAAAATATATAAAACTATGCCCTCCAGCAGAGTGTATTTGCATTTATTTGTTTACTGTTTGTTTGCTTTCTTTGCTTGTCTCTGTAGGATGTGAAGGCTGTAGTGACCCACTCTGTTCAAAGTGCTATTCACTCTATCGGAGGAGTGCAGGTGCTCTTCCCTCTCTTCACACAGCTTGACTTCACTCAGCACACCAGCGAAGAACTTGACACATCTGTATGGTGAGGTCACAACACATGTAAACACACCAGAAATGTCTTCCACAGTCATTACCACTATGTACTAAAGATTTACACTGTATAAGTATACAGATGGGCCTTCTACTGAGTGAGGTTAGCTACTTTAAGGTGCCCCATCACTTACACAAGTGTCCACACAGCATGGAAAACCACCAACCAGAGAACAGGCCCTAGAGCAGCCACACATAATGTCACTATGCCTGTGGGCTGCAGGAGTTTTAATTCTCCAGCATTGGTCTTTAGAGTTCTTTGGAGGGCTGGAGCTCCATCCAGTACATTTGGGACAAGTTGGTGTGGCGTGGCATGACTCAAACCTAATCATCCAACATCAGTACCTGGTCTCACTAGCGTTCTTGTAGCTGAATGCAATCAGACTCACACAGCAACGTTCCAACATCTAGTGTAAAGGCTCCTCAGAACATTAGGGGCTTTTACTGCAGCAAATGGGAGACAAAATTTTGGTATTGCTATTCTTTCAGAAGAAGTTCTGGATCAGAAGGTGTCTACACATTTTCGGACACACCATGTACACCCATAGTAATAATGCTTTTCCAATCCTGTGTTCAGCTGCACGTTGCTGTCGTTTTTGATGGAGTTGCTGAAGAACTCTGTGGCGATGCAGGAGCAGGTGCTGGCCTGCAAGGGCTTCCTGGTCATCGGCTATTCTCTGGAGAAGGTAGGATTCTGTAAACAACAGAACACTACTCTATGACAGATTCAGTGAGTGTTGCTTTGGTTAAATAATACAGAATACATGTACATTATCTAAACATTTCACTCTCAAAATGTTTGTTTTGTCTCTGAAGCTATTTAGTTTTACTACTGTAGACTTGCTTATGTGATTTCTGACATTGTATAACTCACATGTCTCTATAAAAATTGACTAAATTATGTCAACACAACTAAAAACTATGCTAATAAAAATAAAAAGTGTGAGCGCTCCTGAGACACACACCCCCCTTTTCTCTCTCTGTCTGCCTCTCTTTCTCTCTCTGTCTGTCACTCATTTTCTCTCTCTCTGGGTGTGATTCTAGCCAACAAGGGCATCTGTAGATATAACAGAACTGGCAGTTACCGTTTACCCTCCAAGTGCATTAAACTGTCTATAGATGTTGCGTTGGTTTAAAAAGATGTGATGGAGCTTTGTGAGATTTAGAGGCAGCACATGCTGTTTTCATTCCTTTTTATTAAAGCAGTGGTCCAATAAAGGTGGTAGGAGTTGCACACGTTTTTTTTTTCTAGTCTACCTAGTCAGCTAATTTTGTTGTTAATGGCTAATGATAAAAACATTATAAAAGGCCTAAAACAACAACAAAAAATCAGTTAAATTTTTCTTATCAATTAAGTACTTTGGGTTTGTTTTGGGTTTTCTAAACTTTCCTCCTGGGTACACACTACTGTTTTTGCTGTATTTTAGACATGTGCCTCCACTATTTGACTGCTGCTCACTGCATCCTAGTGAGTATATTAGTTAACCAGTTAGTGCACCTTCTAGTAGCTGGGTGGTGTTATTGTGGAGTGAGGTCAATGTAACACATGGTCTGCAGTGGAGTACTGCTTTAATAAAACACCCACAACATTTAACACCATAAACCACACCATAAACCAGATGTTCAGTAAATCACTTAATTTATTGGTGATTATAATGACAATAAGCAGTTAAAGCGTAGTTCATGAACAGTGCTGTGGTGTTTAATAACACTGCATTAATGCTGAGTTCAGTTTGATGATTATACAATACAGTTCAACCAATCAGACTGTAGAAACAGTCCAGTTTATGAACCAAACTAAATCACAGATGTTTTGAAGATAAAAAAGATCTTATGCCCCAGGTTAATGAGCATCACCAACAAGTTCCTAACCTTTCTGTCTATAAGTTCTATCAAAGAAAACTTCAAATCTGCACATTTAAAACCAAGTCACAACAGCAATTAAGGCTGAATTCTTTTTTCCTGCTGAAATGAGTGAAGCTGCGTTTCTCTCCGCAGTCGCCACAGTCTTTCATCAACTAATTGTGTGTTCTGCGTTCAGTACGGAGATAAAGATAGTACAAAAGCTCAAACTATTTCATCAGACATTTCTATTTGATATTCAGAACTCATATAATGAGTTCAGTTTCTCTCTCTCTCTCTCTCTCTCTCTCTCCCTTGGTGGGTTCCATTAAACTGCTTAACCTGCACAATTTGTAATTGTGAGATAAAAAAGGAGTAATGGAAGCTTGTGAATCGGTGAAACTTTTTACGCTTGTATAAGATGATTTTTCAGAAGACAAAGCAATATTTTAGAATTAAAGTGGAAACACATATTTCCCATTTAAGTCACATGACTTTCAAAAAGTGAGTATGAGTGAAAGAGAATCAGACAAACTCTGGCATGTTCTTCAGATGGAGGACGCTGAAGCAGCGTTACCTTTCTGAAAAGGAGAGCTCTGTGAGAGTGGTGCTGCAGGCAAAGGAAAAATAAATAATGGACCAAATATTGATTTGTTGACATGTTTAAGACAATTAATAATTGTTTGTTTGCAATTGATTTTTTTAACAAACTTCTATTCAGCGCAAAACTGCATAAGATATTCTTTTTCTCTCTCTGCTTCTCTTTCTTTCTGTGTTTCTCTGTGTCTTTCTCTTTCCCCATCTCTTTTTCCCTATGTCTATTACTGCCTACGTCTTTCACTTTCCTTTATTACAATGTACTCTTGACTGTCTTTCTCTTGTTTCTTACCGTCCCTTGCAGGTTCAACATCTGTTTCAGTTATCTAAAGCCTTAAAATCAGTAAACATAAACGGCATAGCTTTATTTATGGTTAGAGCAGGCAGTTCTCTTCCAGGTTTTACTGCAAACATATTGGCTTACCCTTCACACAGCCTGCTGTGTCATATCTGGTGATTGTTTGCATGCTAGATGATTGCTGTGGAACCACAAATGGTTCCTGGGTGGAAGTGGTTCATACGGTGTTGCTAGTGTACTTGTATCAAGGTAATGTGAGAGGAGTGCATAAACTATCGCCCACAACATTCTGCTATTCGTTCCTATGGAGGAAAAATCAGACTAGTGCAGTCATCACTAATGACAACACTGTTCTCTAAAATCCATTAAAATCCATTTCATGCATTGAAATGCTATATTTGTATTATTAACTAGATTAGTGACTCAGCTCTGATCACCATTTATCAATTAGGCTAAAGTGAATGTGAAGCACAATTAGTCACTGTTAATATTATGTATAAGTGAATGAGTTCGTCATTATTTCTCTTTGTCTTCTCTCTGTGGTTGCTTCTCTTTAGTCTTCCAAAATTCATGTGACGAGACCAGTGCTGGACATCTTCTTGGCCTTTGCTCGTTACCTTAGCAACCTGCCGAATGGCATCTCGCTGCTGAAACAGCTGTGTGACCACATCCTGTTCAATCCTGCCATTTGGATCCATTCGCCAGCAAAGGTCAGATATAACCTGTGCATTTATACAGGTCTTTCTCTGCACTGTCAGTAGTTTATGTTTAGTTTATGCTCTTAATAGGTCTTCATTACACTCCTGACTTTGAAGAGCAGTGCTGAAACATTTTTCAAAATGAAACCACACAGGGGTGGGAGAATCTCTCAATCCCTTTTTTTTTTTTTGGTTTGATCTGCAGGACAGTGTCTAGCAACAAAAGTGTAAAATTGTGTATGGTGGAATCTAATGGATTGTGGTGTTTTATAGTGTGGTGCTATAGAAGCCACAATTGTAGCCTCTTATTTAAATACATCTTTGTAGACACAGGGTGAATTAAAATTGTTTTATTTTACCTCTGTCACAGTTTAATGTTTTTGAGCACTGGAAAAAAAGTCAAAATGCGAGTATATAGAGTATTTCACAACTTAAACACTGTAAACACACTAGTCTCAACGTAACATACTAGAGTCAACATAAAGTCTTTACCTTTAAAAAGTGCATAGGATTCAGTGATCTGGTTACTTTCAGTTTAAACCTTTGAAAATAAAGTGAGGTTTTTGAGATTGAGAATCATTTTATAATTGTATTTTAGTATCTTGAGTAGGAATGAAATTTAAATGAATGGTAAGTATATCAAATATTCAATGACAAGTCTGAAAGATTATATATATTTATGTGTGTGTGTTTGTGTGTTCTGTGCAACTGTTGTTGCTTTTTCCAGGTGCAATTAACCCTGTACACGTATCTGGCCACTGAGTTTATCAGCACAGTGACCATCTATAATGCAGTGCGCCGAGTGGGAACGGTGCTGCAGGTTATGCACACCCTCAAATACTACTACTGGGTGGTGAACCCTCAGGATCGCAGCGGAGTCACACCTAAAGGCCTGGGTAAAAGCAGCACACACACAGGACTAGGGGCCAACACATGTAGTTTAACCCCTGCACCAAGGGGGCTTACACCTGGTCACAAGCTCTGTCATAACTGGACTTCACATCAAGACTACTGCACCATCTGGTTGTAACCTGAGTTGCTGCGGTGTAGTGGAGCGTAAATAGTTTACATATACAGGGAGTCCATGAGTTTCGCCACAGATTCGTTGCTTCGACAGTGATGTAACCCAAATTTTGGTGTAAGTCGAGACACACCTTAGCCTCAGTCACCTACCCATCACAGTTGCAAAATCATAAAAATATGACTAAGCTAAGGAAAACTCCCTCACTCATATGCTGAATTACTGTGTATTCCTCCACCTCACACAACCAAACTAGTCCGCCCACGTAGTCTGTAAGCACGAGGCTAACGGTGTAAGTCGAGTGGGAGTGGGAGTAAGTGTTGCAAACATTATATGTCAAGACTGTTGTAACTAGAGGACCCGCTGTAGTCTACTTTTAGATGCTTGTCTTAAGTGCTTTAATTTTGAAGAAGAAACTTTTGAATGGTATCAGCCGTCACCATTGAGTAATAATCTCTTTTTTTTGCACAGGACTGAAGGGAAAATAGGCATTATTATAATAATGTTCCAAATATACTAAAAATAAATAATTCTTAGAAATAAAAACGAATATGCAGGGTTCCCACGGGTCCTTGAAAACCTGAAAAAAGTTTGTGAATCTGAACAAAAAAGTTCAAGGCCCTGGACAGTTTTTGAAAACAGACATAAAAAGACACTGTCCTTGAAAGTCCTTGAATATTTTTTGGGAATTTAAATTTCATGGATGATGACTGCTTTCAACATGATGTTATTTTGCCACCACAAGTTTGTTTAAAATTTTTCCGGTGAAAAAATTCCCATGGGGAATGAATAGGGCTCAACTTTCAGATAGTCCTGCTCGGACTCGCATTGTCCGAAACCCGCCAACTTCATGGGATACCTCAGGCCAACTTCCCCGGCACACAAACGCGGTCGGTGACGACCTGCACTCGTCTTTTCCTTGTCTTTCGCTCATCCCTTTTTCCCCCACTTACTTGCATTCATTTTTAACCCCATTGAAATGAACACAGTTTCAGAAGAAGAAACTTTCAGGCTCCAAACAGTGACCAAACCTTATGAAACCTCATATGAGACTTCAGGCTACACCCCCACACACACCTGTTTAAACTGAACTATATGGCCAAAAGTAATGGGACACAGGTGTCATGCAAAACTATATGGCCAAAAGTATTAGGACACACCTGTTTAAACTAAACTATATGGACAAAAGTATTGGGACACACCTGTTTAAACTGAACACTATGGCCAGAAATATTGGGACAGAGCTGTTTCTGGGTGGTTGCTAAGGCATGAAAGGCAGTTGCTGTGGTTTAGGAGATGGTTGCTATGGAGGCCTCATCAAGAAGAAGGGGGACAAGAAGGGTCAGATGACTGCTGCATTTGAGCAAGCACACTTTGCATTTTCTCTGCGGAAATGCGGTCTAGTTTCAACTAAAATTCCATAAGACAGTAATGTTCGTCCTTAATGTATGTAGCGTGGACATATCCATGCATTGTGGATATGAATGTAGGCTATGAAAATTATTGACATGAATGTAGGCTATACATTCAGTCCACTTTCTTGTATTGATTTTGTCCCAACAACTTCTCTGCCATTCACAGTCTTTTATTGCATTTGCATCTAAAATGGTTTATAACATATTCAGCGGTAGCAGTAGGTAAATGCCGCCACATGTGGTCCTTGAATTTGAGGTTATTGGTCCTGGAAAGTCCTTGAAAGGTCCTTGAATTTGATGTTAACCAAGGTGTGGGAACCCTGAATATGACATGCACAAACTGCAACAACTGACAGTGTTGGACATCATTTTTAATGATTTACATGTTATCGTTCCAGGCTTTATTTTGAAAATTTGCCTGCCTATTACTTTGAAAGCCATAAACATGACATATTGGATCATAACCAATGTCAATACAAAGGAGAGCGGCAAAGTACAGGTTCATGTGTTTGGCTCTAGTTTTAAGCTGAAGGAGCCTCACATAGCCATTGTTAAGATTAGCTGAGGGACAGAAGTGTAGAACTGTGGTAAAAGTCTAGTGAACCAATTTAGCTCATTCCTCTTGCCTGTGAAGTGTCTATGCATCTATATAAAGTGATGTCAGATGCTAAAATAACTGTTAGTCTAGTTATTTCAATCGTGTTGGAACAACAACAGGACCCTCTGTCTCCATATCATACTCCCCTACTTTATCCACTCACTCTCAGTCCAGTAGTTGGCTTTGTGCTATGCTCACTAAGATTCTGCTTAATATTAAAAAAAAAAATGTGTGTGTGTTTTCTGTGTTTAGATGGTCCAAGGCCAAATCAGAAGGAAATCCATTCTCTTCGAGCTTTTCTGCTGCTCTTCGTCAAACAGCTGATAATGAAGGTGAGCCCTCACAAGTGTATTTTTTGTGCATTTGCTATTCAATCCGTTACTGTGGTTAAAATATTTGTTTTTAAGCAGAATAATCCGATAAAACAGAAGTTTTTTAGAAAGGTAATCAGTCAAATCAGTCATATGGTTATAAAATTTTTCATGATATAACATTTTAATAATAATAAAAATAATCGTCATCATTATCATCAGAATTTTTGTTTGCAATATATTTAGTACTTTCAAGACAAGATCGTGTCAATCGTGACTTTTGAAAGTCTCATTTCTGTTTTATCTCTGAACTGCAGGACTACGGGGTAAAGGAAGATGAGCTGCAGAGTATTCTCAACTACCTGCTCACAATGCATGAGGTAACAGCACACCTGAGCACATCAGATTAGACTCAGCACACCTGCCCTCCCGGTGCCTCTCATACCTACTCAGCAGTACCATCAAAAGGTTTAGGGTTTATCGTCAGTACTTCAAGAACACGCACTGACTCCAGGTTTCATTATAAAGAGAACATAATTAGTCCTAATTAACTGGATTTATTGCAGATTGTAAAAAGACAAATTTATATATATATATATATATAAAACATTGTTCCAGAGTTTAGGAGCTGTGTAAGTAAAAGATTCCATCAGCTGAGCCAGAGTTGATCCTAGGAGTTTGCAGTAAGCCTGCCTCAGCTCAGTGGTCTGGATGGACCATAGCGTTTCTACAGATCGGAAAGAAATGCCAAGGCTTGGCCATTAAGGACTTTAAATATCCCAGGACGCCCGTGTAAACTGAATAAACCCTATTATATTATTTGTTGAAGTGGTTAGGGTTGTGCTTTTGGGCTGTGTAGGTACATTCTATCTGATTTAATTGAAGAGTGTTTAGGGCTGGTTTCCCACATTCATTTGAAGCCTGTAATTAAACCAAAGATGTTTAATGGTGAGCCAGCTTAGGGCTAAGTTCAAAACTACCGGAATAGAGCAGTACTGTTTGTAGTGTTGTGTGTGTAGGTAGTGTTGTATGTAATTTTGGAAGGAACCTTAGGCTTCAATGCCTAGGAAACTGGCTCTGTGTGATTTTTCCTCTAGATGGCGCCCAAACACAATAACTGTGAAACTAATTCTTCTCTCCTCCCTTTTGTTATGGATAAACACACACACATGCGCATACATTCATAATTTGCTGTTTGCTTTGATACCATAATTGCCATTTCCTGAGCACCCTTTAATATGCGATTTGCTTTCATATCCATGTTTGTTTTGGTACAGTCACGCACACTCGCATTCCCTTTCATTACATATTAAACAGTTTAAAAGTCTGGAGGGAACGTACTTTACAGTCACTGATTAAAGGGCAGGTCGTCCAGTGTTGCATCAGCAGCACTGGTAGCGTATTAGTGCTGCGTTAATGTCTTTAACAATCCGGATCTGTTTGTTGTTTTGTTTACTCCAGGATGACAATCTTATGGATGTTCTGCAGCTGCTGGTGGCTCTGATGTCAGAGCATCCAGGCTCCATGGTCCAAGCCTTTGATCAGCGCAACGGCATCCGGTGAGACTGCAGTTGCCCTTGGTGACAGTGCAGAAACCCACTGTTAGCCATTTTTTTGTAATTTTGAGCTCATCTGGTATCAGGCTGGGGGAGGTGGAACAGTAACATAGAGTTTTGTACACCAGACAATATTCACTAACCAAACAGTAGCATCACATATAAAAAGGCTGGAAAACGGTGTACTATATATATATATATATATATATATATATATATATATATTTTTTTTTTTTTTTTTCCCAGTGTTTAAAAACTAAGCCATTCTTGAGTGAACAGTTAATTTACTTTTAGGTCATTATTGACCTTCATCCAATCAATCAAGTGGTGGTTGTTGTTTGCAGGCTATAATACCTATAATATTTCTAATAGACTAGAATGAGAATAATAATAATAATAATAATAATAATAATAATAATAATAACGGCCATTGTTATAATAATAATAATAATAATAATAATGATAATTACTTTGGAATTTTTAGGATGTCTATAATTAATTATCTATAATATTAATAGTCTTTAATAATAGACAATAACAGTAATAAGTTCAATACACTGAAAACTGTATTTTAGGCCATCTATAATTAGTAATCTACAATATTAGTAGAGAATAATGATAATAATAATGAACAATAATCATAGTAAATGTGTATTTAGGCTGTTTATAATAACTAATATACAATATTAATGGACTATAGTAACAGACTATAACAATTACAAGTCTGTAATAAAAATAATCAAAAAAGTGTGTTGTAGGCTTTCTATATTTAATAATCTATAATATTAATAGTCTTTTATTATAACAGTAACTAATGAAAATCAGAAAAGTGTATTTTGGTGTAATTCATCTTAAGAAGAACACACTCTTATAATTGTACACACATACTCATGAATTGTGAGATGTATAATTTAGCTGATGAAGATTTGATGTCTAACAGTAAAAAAGTTTTTTTTCTTACTATTTAATAACTACATTTTTTTCAGATTTTATTTGTGAATAGACTGAACATTTGTAGTCTAATGTTCATTTAGCTTGTAAAACAATGAGTAGCACCCATTAAAGAGCTAATTAGCCCAGGGAAATTTAGTCTTCTCTGAGTATAACTTCAGTGGGAACAAAAGAAGGCAAAAAATAAAGAAAGTTTTGTAGTTTTTGAAGAAGAGTGGGACCGGTATCAGCATCAGGTGTAAGACAGTGTAATCTCTAAGGTCCTGCAGCCGCCTCTCCTAGAACGACATATAGTATGTAAACACCAAGGGCTGAGGAGAAAACCCAGCTTCAGTTCAGCCGTTATTTTTCCAGCTGTAATATCCGTGTCAGGAGATTTAATGGTGCACCAAAGCTTTTGCATTCGCGGGCACTGGAACAGTCTCGGAGAAGGTGAGCACGCTAGCCTCAGTGTAGCATAAACGTCTACAGACCCCGCTGGGTCCATTTGATACCTTTTCCCTTCCACAGGGCTTCCATACGGGCTGTAGAAGTGCACATGCTCAGGTTCCTGAGGTTTTTATAGACTTCTGACAGTTTACGGGGTTAAACGTACAGCGTAGCGGGGGGTGTCTGGATGGGCCGGCGCGGTAAAACCGAAGGCATCCTGTTCATTTTAGAGCTGACATCACCACTCAAAACACACTTCTATCATTTCTGTTCTCCAAAGGGAAAAGGAGATAGGGTTTAATTTGGTGCAGGTCATGAATCAGTATAGTTCAGTCACTTTTTAAATGAAAGAGCTCTTATTTGTGTGTGTGTGTGTGTGTGTGTATATATATGTATATGTGTGTGT
>JBBPCX010106309.1:0-22031 GCA_037974365.1 Hydrocynus forskahlii
TTTAAGTAATTTCAGTGCAAAATAAAGTACAAAAAAATAATATATATATATATATATATATATATATATATATATATATCGTATCGTATCGTATCGTATCGTGAGGTAACCTGAGGTTCCCATCCCTAGTTTGCATAGTTTGGGTAGTTTGGATAGTTTGTGCAACTGAGTAGTTTGAGTAGTTTACACAGATTGCATTCTTTAAGTAGTTTGTGTAGTTTGCTTACTTTGCTTATTTTGAGCGATTTGCATTGTTTGTGTCATCTGAATAGTTGGCATAGTTTGATGAGTTTGCATAATTTGAGTACATTGAGCAGTTTGTGTAACAGTTGAGCGTAATAGTTAACCTTTTAAGGTGTTTACACTCTGAAAAGGTATTTAAGGTGTTTTCACACAAATTTTTTGGTAAGGCCCAATGGCAAGTTTGGGGGTGGGGCTCATTTTCAGTAGAGATTCTCTTCCAAACTGATTGATTGATCTGTAGGGTAGATCCATCCCTTAACCTGATTTATATATCAATATATTATTATTATTATTATTATTATTATTATTATTATTACTGTCATTGCTATTATTGTGTTTACTGTCTAGTTTATAATTATTGTGTTTACTGTTTAGCATATACAGCAATCCTTAAATTAAATTTAATACCTTTTAATACCTTTTTTACTACCTTTGGATTTTTTTTAAAAACCATCACAGCTGCAAGTGTTAATCAGCGACCTTTCTATCGTTTACGCAGATTTTGACATCTATAACACTATACAACAGAATAGATTTACAGACTCACTGATGTTGACCACATATAGCTCATTTATTTCACTTCGTGAATAAAAATAAAACAAACTTAGTAAATGTGCAACGAAGGCATAGTTCCAACACACTGGCTGGCATTCACTGCATGAACTGTTGATGCATTACAAACTGGCTATATGAACTGTTGGTGATATCACTTCACAAACTGACATTCACTACATGAACTGGTGAACTGCTATTATTTCATTATTTCAACATAAACATGTACTGTAGCTCAAACACAACCAATGGCCTGTACCTCTCCTCATCTTTCTGTGCTATTCAAAACAAAAGTACAGTTTTGCACTTTTTATTCCCTCCTTACACACACACACACACACACACACACACACACATTTTAAAGAAAACAGCTGGTAGGAATAATTAGCCCTGGAATCATTGCCGTAATGAAACACATGCGTCATAGACAAAAAAAGATGAGGTAAAGTTTAAGGAAGCTTTCTTTACTAAGGTAGACTATTTAATGAATGTAATATTTTTATGAATCTAATTAATCTAAATTATCCTGAATTAAACTCCAATAGATAAACTGAAGGGTCAGTGATGCCTGTATTAGCGGCTTGCATAGCTTGTGTAGTTTGTGCCATCTGTGTAGTTTGAGTACTTTGTGTTGTTTGTGTAGTCTGAATAGCTGCTAGCTTGTTGTTCTGTGGGTTGGAAACAAACAGGTTTTCTCTGAACCATTGTTTTTGTTGACTGAGTTGTAATGTTGCCATTGTAATATGTTACTATATACTCAACGGCTAAACAACATCCAGTTACACCTTAATACTGCTGTTTATGAAGTCTAACACAAATAATCACTAATAGCTGTAGTTGTGCATGTTTAATTAAAACGGTTAAAATAAAAATCCAGCATGCAAAGTAACAGGGCACCTCATTTCTAATAAAAAGAAGAAAAAAGAAAACAAAAACAAATTCTTAAATGCATTTTTATCTGCACTTTTCTGTTCCTTGTCGTTCGCTCAGCTAATGGTGGCACAGAGAGAGTTTGGGAAATTATTCAAAGATGAGGCACTAATGGGGAATTTAATTATTTAAAAGTGAAAAGCAATTAAGTTTGGTTACGCGCAGCCCGGTGCCTCGCATCGCCTCTTTCTCCTCTTTAAAAATGAAGAGGAAGGAAAAAAGCCCCTAAACCAATTGCGCTTGCAGTGATGCTAACAGACTAGCCGGACTGGCTAGTGTGTTAGTCATGGGCTAAAATAATGACTTGTGAATTGTAGTGTGGATAGTTTGTGGATAAAATAACTCATAACTAGCATGTTAACTTGTGGATAGTGTGTTAGCTTGGGGCTAAAGTATTAGCTTGTGACAAGTGTGTTAGCCTTGGGATAAAATAATAACCCAAAACTAGCATGTTAGTGTGTGGCAGTGGCCGCTGCTAGTCTTTCAAACAGGGGAAGCTTATTTTAGGCCTACATCATGAAATTCGTTACATTATTTGTACATAAATTCTACCCTCTGTTCCTTTTTCAGAAAATGGTTTGTGACCCTGTCGTACTTCATCCACCTGCCATGCTATAAAGGGAGCAGTCTGAATTTACCTTTGATACGGTCAGAAACAGTGGCTGCAACAGCAGAGATCAAGTCATTTTGGATAGAGTGGGACATACCAGAAAACACAGCGGATGACTGAAATTGTGTGGCCAAGACAGAGTCATATTTAGCTCATGTTTCTGTAAAGTCCCTGTAATTCACAGTATTTGCTGATTCACGGCTCCCGTCATGATCCCTGAATGCCAGCTCCTGACGGCCAGCAGGGAAGTCACACCAAACAGAGGGTTCAGAAAGACCCTGTTTTTTTATTGTTTCATTATTTTTTCCCAACTGAATGTGAAGACCTTCATTGATTGTATGTTCAGCGACCCTGCCCAGACAACCCAACACTTCCAGTCACCCAGTTCACCTGGTCATACTAGGAGAGCTGAAAAGACCTGTTATTTTTCCCAGATTTTTGCACCAAACCAGTCTTGGGCGTTGGTCTGCCCTGTTGTTTAATTTTGAGTCTCTCGTCGTAAAAAAGATTATTAATTGGCTTTGCCAAAATAACAATATTACAATAACAATAATGTTATTAGAAAGCTGTGCATAATAACAATATTATGCACAGCTTGCTAGCTGGCTGGTTTCCCGTTCCAAGAGCTCCTTTAATAATATGAAATGAGGAGCAAACTAACCCTAACGCTGTAATTACGTTTTCATTTAACGAATTGTATGTACAAATGGAAATGGTTTATATCACCAGCAAAAACACGCTACGTGCAGCAGGTTGTCTCAGGACTTCTCTCGCAGACCCACTGGGACTGGGCGTGACGCTCCAGACTATCGGTGTTAATTTAAAACATGCTGTCAATCAAAAAGGGGTTCCACCCCTTAGACAGCTCCACCAATCATCATGCAGGGCCCAGCGTCCTGGCCCGCCCACTGCTCCATTCACTCCCAGAGAAGCTTCCCTGGAAGTGATGATTTTGGTGCATTTATCCAATCACCGTCCAGCTTTTCCCCAGTGAAACACGCCCCTCTGTGTCGGGCCTTAGAGCTACAGTGAAGCTGCGCTTCAGGAGGTTTAATGTGCTGTGCTGCACGGAAATGTATGACAAGAAAATCGCGTCAAACAATCTACAATAAATATCTGATTCTGAACAAGCTAGTCATGAAGTTGAACTTGATCTAAAAGCAGTATAAATACAACATATTTGAGCATTTAGTTTCTGACATATTAGAGGAAGCAGAGCTTCCCTTGTAGTCTTAGAGCAGCCGCCACTGGTGTGTGGCTAGTATGTCCGAGGATGTTCTGTGTGAAGATTCTCTCTAACCAATCAGGAGCCAGTAGTGTTCTCCCATAACAGTTTGTTATCTACTCAGCTCACTTGGAACCACAACAGAGTGGGTACAAAAAGTAATACCAGGTACCAGGTATTAGGTACCAGAGAGGGGCGTATCAAGCTTTCCAAAAGTGGGAGGGATGGGGAAGCTAAATTACAAATACAATCACAACCAATTATAACTTCCGGAATTTCTACATTTATATACATATAGGCCTGGCCTATAGTATGGAAATAAAACAGTAGTACTGTTAATGACCAAGAATGGAAAAACTTCTTCATACCCCTTGGCCTTAATTAACAATTTTAACAATTATTTATACTGCTAAGGTGGTGCATCTAAATCTGACAAGTGTAAATACCAGGAAGCACTGACAATGCCTGAGACACCATTGCATGCACTGTAAATCAGCAGTGCTGTAGTCTAGTGTGCTGTAGTGGGTATACTGTCTTGTTCTATTACAGCGGTGTCAGTATTGCAGCCTATGTTTTATTGGATATATGCAAACCCAAGAACTTTCTAAGTGGTTATATGGCATATATCTGTGTATCACATAGACTACAGCCCTGCACTCACACACCTCGTTCACTCACTTTGAAATCTATGGCTTTTGTTCCCTTCTTCTTCTTAATTTATTGCAGTGTAGCATCTCCTTGGTGCATACTGCCACCTACTGTACAGGAGTGTGCAAAGGGACTCGCTCCCTTGTCACTGATGCGCACCATCACTGGTGTGCCTTTGAGAAAACATCTGCGTGCCAACTGTGGCAGGCGTGCTCAGGGTTGCTGACCTGTGTAGCATCATTTTAACCCATTTAGCTTTCACCCCCTATTTTGGCAGCCATCTTGTGTGTTCTGCATTACCAACTTTAAAAGCTCACAGTTCCGTCATACAAAGTTATTATTGTTTGGACTCATTTTAAAGCTAACACGCTGAAGTTTCATGTGGCAGAGAAGTAAAATATGTAAAACTATTTTCAAACTGCAACACAGGATGGAATACCGGATTGTATATATGTTCATGTCAAACTTCTTTGCATTCAGCAATCCTTATCGTTCCTGTCAGAAGAATTATTATTCTTACACTGAAAACCCATAGCCACAGGTCTTATCAACTTATGTTCAAAATTTGAGCTCAAAAGAATAAAAAATGAAATTTTTATAAGGTTTTTAGTGTAAGCAGTACCATTTCGTGCAAGCAGAGAGAAATCCTTATTTTTTATCACAGAATTATAAATCAATAAACCGCTATAACACCACTGCTCTCCAATGCATCCCATTAAAAAAAGCTCCAGTTCAAACTCCCCACCAGTCCAAAAGAGTCGACTCTGCCAATCATCCCAGTCAGACCAGTTTGAATCAATACACAGCTAAACGGAGCCAGAAAAACTCAACAAAACTGGCTCAAAACACAATAAAATAACTCCAAAACAACTCCAAAGCAGTTTTACCACAACCCAGCCAGCAAAATGACACTTTTAGCGAAGTGTCAAAAAATCCAAACACTTACTTTTTCGAAGGTAAACATGAGCAATTCTCCATGCGTGTCTCTCCGGCCCGAGCACTTCTCTGGACTTTTCCTGGAAATTCTTATTTGCTGGCCAAATATCCCCATCAAATGTTTTCAGATGTCCTCAAATATCCTGAATTTGGTCTTATGTGTGTATTTCGCTTTGTTTCAGCATAAAACAATCCATATTTGTCCTCTCTGGCTGGCTGGAGCTCTCCACTGATCTGGGACCAGCCTTTGGGCTTTCATACCCCTGAGTGAGGGCGGAGCGTCTCCTCCCATATATCCCTGAAACCTCTTGCTATTCGCTACAAGCCTGTTTATGTAAATTACAACTTCTCGCTAACTGGTGAGAGCAATAGTCCGTCAAAGCCCGACCAATCCCGAGAAAGTGAACAGGTTTCAATCTGACAAATGTGGGGGGGAAGAAATCGCTTTTCAGCACATGTGGGGGTGCTGAGACCCCCCCACCCTCCCGTGTGCTACGCCCCTGGTTCCCAATCATTACAAGGACTCTTCTCTCTTCTATTGTCTGGCAAACGGTATCAAAGCTTCCACTCTGGCTCAGCGAGACTCTGTAAGTTTCATACTGCAGGCCTTCATAACTCTGAATTCGCATAAATGTCTAGTCCCTGGTTAACCACGTATCATTCACGTGAACTACCTTGCTGTATATTTGTATATCTCGTATATTACACTCTGGACCTTCAATAGCACCTGCACTTTACCTGCACTTTACTCCCACTCATGTCCTGTCATTTTATTTGATAAACTTATCATTTACCCTCAACCACAGGTTTACATCTTTTTCAGACTATATTGTTACATTGCTGTGTTTTCCATTTACTGTATTGTTTCTGTCATAACTTTGTTGTCCAGTGTTGAGTTTAATGTTGAGTTGAATGTTGCTATATGTTGCACCGTGTTCCATGGAGAAGCACCTCCTCGCACTATGTACTTGTACACAGCTGTTGCTGACAATAAAGTGACCTTGAACCTTTGTTATTAGGGGATACTGCATCACCCTCAGCAGCCCCTACTCACACTCATGCAAAAAACTTTTCTTGATTCCAGGCTTTTTTATTTTAATGTATAAAATGTTGTAAATATGTCAAACACACTTATTTACAAATTCACATCGGGCATAGATGAGAAAGGAAAATGAGCAAAGCAAGCTAGGCTTTTGTGTTTGCTCTGCCATGATGCTCGACAATTTGTAGTGAGGAGAAATGCCACTCAGTAATGTGTTCTGGGTTAGTCAGAGGATAGAGGGCGCTCTTCAGAAAGTCTGAAACTATGAATGGGTTCCTACTGAGATTTTGTGTAAAATTATTATTTTGTTAATGATCCATAAAGTCCATTTTGTACAGTCAAATACAGAACAGAACAAACAAATATATTTCAACACAGCTGACATACTTTTCAACACTGTTGAAGTGCCTTTCATTTGTGACGTCAGGGTGTTTGAACAGGGTGTTTGAACAACCAGTCATTTCTAACAGTTGTGCTGCCCAAAACCTGTTGCATGTACGAAAATGGAAAGATACCAATAGGTTTTCATTGACTATTTAAATAAAGTACATTTTTCTATTTCCTGTTTTCACATGAATAGCTGGAATCATACCTTTTCGTTCCATTTACCCCTATTCATTGAGGGCTCGCTCTTGGGTGTCTGTTAGCATTTCATCATTATGTTTTTGGTGTGATGGGAGGAATAGGGTGCAGGCTCTCATAAAATTGCTCTGATGATACTCATCCTTCCTGTTTTCTATGAATACAGATTTCTACCACCTGCTGGTGTGGAAAGTTACTTCCTGTGTACATGTCAGCCACCGAGGCGCACTTTTCATAGAAGAAAAAAGGCGGTTCTTTATCAGGACCTTAGCTTGCAAAGCACACAAATACATTCTGCACTCAGATCACAGTGATGAACATTATTGTGCATGTCCACATTATTGTGCATTGATCTTGTTAGCGATCAAAATGTGTAGAGTCATCCAAAACTTTTGGATGTCTGTTGCAGTGGTAACCTTTGAGTGGCAGCAATGAGAGGTCACTGCGTGATGATTAACCTTGCACACACCTCTAATAGCTAGCTGCTAATCACTGTGCTTAAGGAACAAACATACAAATACACACCAGCCTTTCTAGTTAAATAACAGTGGCATTTCAAGCACATTCTGCCTGACTAAAATATTTCAGGCTGGTGGAAATAAAGACAGCTGAGTGTGTGAGTGCATGCACGTGTGCACTTGTATTTGTGTGCATGTGTATGTGACCCCAGGTCAAGTATGGAGGGTGTATGGTAGGCCTGATACAGTTTGAAATGCTGACCTGGCTATAACCTGCACATTTGTGAGAATGTGTGACCGTGGTAGAGTTATTGTTGGCAGCATGCCATCGATCGGATCAGCTGGGACGTGTGTGTGCGTGTATAAACAGATTTAAGATCCCATATGCAGTCACACAGGCAATTAACACTGACAGGTTAGAACACTGAATTTTGTTGGACTGCTGTTTTCACTTAGAATAAAGAGAATGCTTAAAAAAGAACAGGAAACCCATGAGCAGTGGGCAGTTGAATATTGTTTATACTGATAGCCTTTGGGGCCTGATGAAAAATTACCTTGGTGGCTCAGTTGGTTTTAACCAGCCATTGCTTTTGTTCTCTCACTGTCCACAAACTCTGGTTCGTAAATGTTCTGTCAAGTCAGAACAGCTGCCACTATCAAATTTGGTGGTTGGTCATTGATGGAGAATAGTCCAGTTTCCCTCAACTGTTCTGAAACCTGGTTAAAGAATTACCAAAAGCGGTTCAGCCCTGTTGCTGTCACAAGGGATTTAAATAATAGGGGTGCAGTGTATTTTGAAAAGATGTTTAAAATAAAATGTCTAATAAATTGCTTTTTGCTCATTTTCATGAAAAGTGCCAATACCTTTGAAGCGGACTCTAGTTTGTTAACACAAATGTGTTCTGAATAGGGATGTGAAAAACACTATTCGAAAATCGATGAGAACTATTCAAATATTATTCGTAAATCGACCCCCCCCCCCGCCTGCATGTATGCGCGCAAACACATGATGACAGAGAGGGTGAAATAGGTATTTTGCCACAAACTGTTTAATCACACAACACCGTTGCTTAGCGTGAAAATGATGTAGGTCGGCACCTTTTAGCCTTCTGAACAGAGCACTTTATGACTTTTTGTTAGATTTTTTTACATTTGTGCATGGCTTTCTTTCCGAACCTTCCAAATCGCAGTACAGTAAACTGAGCAACTCACCTATGAAACTATATTCTGGACTATCTCAATTTAAAAAATGCATGACCAGCCACATATTGAACTGCCTAGCCAATTAGGCTATATCTGGTGAAACAGCCGGAATTGTCGGCAACAATATTTAACACGTTTAAACAAGCAGTCATAGCCTAATAGGCCTATGCCATATTTTTGTTCAAAAAAATGTACATGTCCACATGTTCGGGGTGGAGACGGGTGCACAGTCTATTGACAGTTAATCCAGCTGCGGAGAACACTCGCTCCGATGGCACGGACGTCGCAGGCACACTCAAGTAAGTGCTCCCTGACTTTGCCAGGCGGGGGTATTTCTGTTGGTTGGCTTTCCACCAGGTCATGAGTTCAGTGTGGAGCAGTGGGCGTATATCCTGGCAGTACTGAGTCAGTTCCGTTGTGCATGTTCCCCTCTCTTCGCTGTAAACCTCTCCAAACAGGACCGCGATTGCTGCTGCAGACAGGCCATCATTTCGTTGATTTTTTATAGGTGGTTCGGTGGGTCCATCATCTGATTCCGCTGCGTCTCCTGTCTCTTCAACATTATCAGAGCTAGACAGGAGGTCTCTCACCTCGGCCTGCACAGCGCTTCTAACCTCATCTGTTGTAAACCTTAGGTGTTTGTGCCTCGGATCCAAAAATGAGGCAATATATGCAACCCTACGTGCGCTGTTGGCATCTGCAGGTGCAAGTCGCTCTTTCAATGAGGCAAACATTTAATTCGTGACTTTGGAAGACTCCTCTGGGATTTCTTTGAGACAGCAAGGTTGCAACCACTAGGTACATCACAGAGAGCGACACCTTAGATTCTCCACATAAGACATTTGAGTGAGTATAGCACGGGTAAAAGTTGCTCCATCACACCCCAACTATCATCGGCCAGTTCTATGCTACGCGCATCTGATAGTTTAGTGACAGTCCTGTCTGACAAGACAGCGCACACAGCCCATCTCTGTTCTAACAAGCGCTCGAACATGTCATGTATGGAATTCCATCTTGTCCGGCAGCTAGTTTTGGAGTTGTTGCTTTTGCTTCAATGCCTCTGTTGCAACCGTGCTGTGATGGAAATGAGACCCTAGACGATTAGCAGCTTTTACTACGTGGTTTATGTTTTGCAGTTTGAAATCATTGTTCGTAGCCAGTTGAAGTGTGTGCGAAACAAGGCTGCGAGTCCCATCCAAGTCCTTCGTCAGCATTAGCTAGAACCATTAGCTTCGACAGCTTCAGGCTGAATTAATGCGTTACATGAAATATTGGCTAGGAAACGTCTTCATTTCTTTTCCATGTTTTTTTCGGAGTCCTTTAAGTGAGATATGACTAAAACGTTATTCGAAATAACTATTTGATATTCGAGCGTATATCGAATATCGATGTCCTGTCCCTAGTTCTGAAATGCTCAAGAGTAATCTAATCAAATCGAATTGTGGTAATAATGTTCACTTTCCAAATGTCAGTCATCTTCAAACTCTGCTCAGCTCACAGCTGCCTTCACTTACACAGTGATTTAATATTAGGGCAATAGTTTCCATTGTCCACTTTCAACAGTACTTTCCATTCCCTGTCTTTTTTTAGCCACACACATTTTGAAAACACATAGTTGCCTCTGGATGAGGTGGTTAGCTTATGCAACTTTGCACGCTCACTTAATTTAAACAGCCAAATCAGACTTATTTTCATGCTCTCATTTTACCCCCCCAACATGCATATACACACACACACACACCAACTCACACACACCCTTTAATGTTTATAAAGCTTGTTTGCATGGTTTTTGATGTTTGTCCTCAAAAGATCCTCGTGGTTGTGCAAGTTGTAGGCTGCGGCTTCTTTCAGTAAAGACCCCTGCTGGAGTGTAATTAATTTTGTGTATGTGTGTGAGAGAGAAAGAGAGAGAGAGAGAGAGAGAGAGAGAGAGAGTGAGAAAGAGAGAGAAAGAGAGAGAGAGACAGACAAACAGAGAGAGAACTCTGTGCCTATAGTAAGTCTGAGTCTACTGTGATTCTTTCAAGCTGTTTGTTTTACTGAATCAAATGTCCAATTCAACCCATGTGTTTTTTGGCAGGGCATGTGCTCTGGTGCAAACAGACTCAGTAGTATTTTAGAATTCTCCATTGACACGGGCTACATGAAAGAGCAAATCACTTTACTGCTGCAGAAGTAAATTAAATAGCCCCTCTTTATCCGCTCTTTATCTTTCATTTTATCTACCTGGACTATACTATTTTGCTCTCATTATAGTATAGTGACTGACAGCTAACATGCTAACACACTAAACGAGCCAATATTCAGAGACTACATTTATTGTGAACTGTAAACCTCCAACATACAAAGTAAAAAAAAAAATTGTTCTTGCTTTTTTCAGTGCTTCAAAAATCTGTTAATACCAGAGCTAACTTGTTAACAAGGTGCTAACATAACAAAATTACTGACATGAGTATATCCTAGTTTGTGTACGCCTGTATTATGTTATCACCCTTCATTACTTCACAGTGCTCAATGGGATTGGCTTTTTTGAGTTAGCAACTCGTTTTCAGTAGAGTGTGGCAGAAACTGGCATATCAAACCAATTAGTAGATGTTTGTCTCTGTCCAGATACGCCACTTAGACTAAGCTCATTTTTCAGCTCTGTTTTTATTTCTTTTGACCCAGTGAGTTTGATGTCTGTAGAAGGCAGCTCACATCGATTACATGCATAATGCAATAATGTGTACCACGGATATATACTACAGACTGCAGAGGCTAAATTTCTAGATAAAATTACTTGATCATTCCTAGTATGCGCAATTTTGTGTTTTAATGTTTTTAATGTCTTCTTCTACTTTCGTCTGCTTCCGGTTAGGGGTCACCACTGTGGATCAGCCATCTCCGTTTCCTTCTATCCTCTGTATCTTCCTCTCTCACATCAACTGCCTGCATGTCCTCCCTCAGTAGATCTATAAACCTCCTACTAGGCCTTCCTTTTTTCCTCTTCCCTGGCACTTCATCCTCAGCATCCTTTTCCCAACATACTCAGAGTCTCTCCTCAGCCCAGGTCCAAACCAACGCAAACTCGCCTCCAAAAGGTCCAACTCGAGCCGTCTCTCCAGTGAACTGTCAACCATTCAACTGTCCTCCCTCTCATTCACGCACAGATATTCTGTCTTAGTCCTGCTGACCTCCATTTTTCTCCTTTCCAGAGCATATCTCTTATCACTTCAGGGTCTCCTCAACCTGCTTGTGTTTTTATTTTTGTGAGATTAAATTGTGAATGTGGTTCCTTATAATTTATTCATCTTATAGCAAAAGTGAGCATTGCAGAGATGCTACAGAACCGATTCAGATTCAGGCATTTGAAACAGTCCAACCGATTCATTGAAAAAAGCCAGATCAAAAGAATGATCAAACATCACTAGTTTCTAAAAAGTTAATCAGAACTCACTAAAAGACTTTCATACCTTTGCTTTTGCTTGCTCTGTGTGCGTGCGTGCTGGTAAATGTGTACATATTTTCGTGTCACTTGTGTGATGAGATGTGTGTATATCTGTACATTTGATATGTATGCCTGATGTGGGTGCATGTGTGTATCTGTACATACATATTCATAAATTGGTATGCATAAGTGTTTATACGTTTGTATGGCATGTATATTTATATTTTGTTTATGTGTGTGTATGTTGTGTGTGTGTGTGTGTGTGCGAGTGATTTGTGCCTCAACTCGACTTCATGCTCTGTTTTGTACTTTGTTATGTTTCACTTGATTACATACTTGTGTGAACACAACACACTTGAGCATGTGAGCAAGGAGCAAGACACTCACACACCATATACACACATAGATTATCTATGTCATGGACAGATTTCTTGGAAATCCCCCTCATCTAAATAAAGTTGAATGCAAGAATCCACATTGCCTGCAGAAGGTTTGTCTATGCGTTAGTATGTGTGGACATATGTGCATTTTTCCATGTGTGCGGCACTAATCCTGTGTTTGTATGAAATGTACATTGAGGAGGAGTGATGATGTCTAAACAACTCCACTGATTACCAGCTTTAGGCACTGCTATGCTTCAAATTGGAACTAAAGACCATGTTTCAGTCTTGTTCTCTTTCTTTCTAATGTTTAGATCATTGTTCTATGGTTTTAGTTTGTGCCGGCCCCAACAGTAAATTACAGGCTTTGAAAACTTGTTGATCTTTCTGAACAAGTGCTCAAATAATCACCCTTAAAAATAACAACTTTTCAACTTGTCTTCCTAATTTTCAACTTGCCTGTCTGGTGGAAGAGATATTCCTCACCAAAGCGGTGCATTTAGATCACACACTCGCACTTTCTCTCTGTTTTTCAACTAAATTTAAATTAGTAGTGGCTAAAAGGATGGTCTTGGTGGTGCTCTTGCGCTGTACCAACTGTGTGTGTGTGTGTGTTTGGAGGCTCCTCTTCTCTACAGCAGTAAAAAGCTGTGTACGATTTCATTTTTATGGTCATTTATGCCGTTCATCTTGTGTGAAACTGAAAAAACAAGCTGATATTTCGACCTGAAGTCACAGAGCTGAGTTGAGGGCTGTGTGGATTAGATGTTGGGCTGTACTTGGCCATTGTAATTTTTCGATTATCTGAACCTTGAACCTTGTTAAGCATAATAGAATGGCTCAATGTTGTCTCGGCTAGGAAGGCTTCATCAAGTATTAATTTTAAAAAGTGTTCCAGTAGAAATCTCATTTTTGTTTCAAAACTATGCAGCTAAATTTAATCTACTGATTTTTGCTAATTTCATGAAGGCTGCCAATAACTCTGGAGTTGACTGTAGTTCATAACTGTGACTGTGTACTGAATTGCTCCAGTATAATCTAATCCAATCGAATTGTGGTAATAACGTTCACTCACTTTCCAAATGTCAGTCATCTTCAAACTGTTCAACTCACAGCTGCCCTCACTTACACAGTGATTTAATATTAGGGAATAGTTTCCATTGTCCATTTTCTGTAGCACTTTCCATTCCCTCTTTTTTTCAGTCAAAGGTTGTGAACATTCTTATTATCATTCTGAGGCGTCTTTTGTCTTCTATACCTTTGGGGAAAGGGGTGTAGTTTGATATTCTCTGAGGCAAGGTGACATGGATGCCATGAATTTTTCATGCATTCAGACTATAGTTTGTTTCTATTTTTGATTTTGTTAATACAATAACCATTCTATCAAATGGCCATTGCTGATCAAATTTTAGGCTGCACTTTTCATAGCTTACATAAAAGAGGAAGTGTCTTGAAAACCAATGTAATAGAATGAAGGATAAATACTAGATTATTCACATTATTCTGGTTGGCTCAGCCCCAGATCTGCAACTGCATCATTTCAGGAGTTTGCTGTTATAGTGAGGTTATTTATATTTTAATCCCTAGACTTCACAATTATAAGCAGTTACATGAGCGCCTTGTGACTTTACATGAATTTCTTATTTTTGTATAAATTAAATCTGCTGAAAGTGTGATTTGTAAACATTTAATTCTGCATAAGTTATGGTGAAGAGTTGTATTGTATTGTATTGTGTATTCTTGTTGTCCATGTAGAAGAAAAGAGCACTCTTTACTTTTTAATTTTCTGTCAGTTTTTGACTTTGAAACACAACAGAAACAATGTTCATTGTCTACACTCGAACCTGACAATTTGGAAAGGTGAATAAAATGTCACGTTTTTCATTTACTCCATGATATTTTGTATTCACGCCATTGTGTTTTAACATAACAGCAAAACAAAAGCAGCGGTCTGTAACTTGGCTGAACTAAAGCATTCAGCTACAAGACATCTACCTGCTTGTAGATCAGGTGCATTTCTTGTGAGTTGTTCATTAAGCTAAGAATACAGATGTTAGTTGTTTAAGGTCCGCAAATCTTTGATAAGATTTACTTCCACCATCATAGAGCATGTGGCTTCAGCCTTTCCCTAAACACTCACGTTTTTTGTTACTGGAAATGCTTGACCAAACAAACATACTGCAAATTTCCCACCCATGAGACTATTAAAGGGTTATCTTATCTTATCTTACGTCAAAACAAAGAAGGACACCACAATACACCACACATAGGCACACACACAAACACAGTATGGACAGCCATATGTTTATTTTCTGAGGTTAACATGTAAGAGGAAACTAAAACAATATAATACATGCCATACCCTTTTACACAAGCCACATTTTATGTTAGATTCTTCCCCCACTATGTTATATTTAGCTAATAAACAGCAATTGTGCTTAGAATTGTGTCTCTGAAGGGCACATGTACTGTTTTCACTTATAAACAGCAAATTGTGCATTAAATTCTCCTGGAAAACAACAGATTATGTTGTTTGACCAACACTTTCACATATTACTGTACCTAGTCTAGCCCTAAATCAGCTCTTTAACCTAACCTTGGTAACCAAAAGGAAACAGTTTTGTTCTTTAAATACAGGGCTTTTGTAAAATCTGGATTATTTCCAGGATCATTTTGTTGGTCCTGACATTGTAGCTTAGGCCTGTTTTTTCCTCTAAGTAAGTGTACACACACACACCCTCTCACACACACAATCGCTGGAGGTTAACCACACAGACTGAAATACTCCCCTCTTGTGGTGCTTCTGCCAGAATCTCAACCCCAGAAAACCCATCCAGAAGCAGTAGTCTGAAACAGAACACCATGATGGTAGCAGAAGGTGTGTGTGCGTGTGTGTGTGTGTGTGTGTGTGTGTGGGTGTGTGTGTGTGTGTGTGTGTGTGTGTCTGTGTGCATATATATATATATGTGTGTGTGTGTGTTGTCCCTGTCTTTACTGGATGTTTTTTGTGGCAGCCCAGTCCAGTTTGTGTGACTGAGCCTGAGGAGACTAAAGTGTGCGCATGCAAACACACACACACACACACACACACACACACACACACACATACACACACACACACACAGTGTCAGTGTCTGCCGCTCAGTCAGCTGAGTGTGATTATGAATGCTGCCGGGACACGACTCCCCCGAGGACAACTTGACCCAGTGTTGCTAAAAACACCATCATGAGAACTCTCCTCTGCTTGGTTTCCCTCTGTATTTCTATTTGTCTTTGCTTCTTTTTCTCTTTTGTTCTATCCTTTTCTTTCTCGTCTTCTCTAAGTTCCGCTACAGTATCTGCTCCCTCATAGTACAAAAATAAAGTTTTTTTAATTTTGATATGAATGTAAACCACCAAGCAAAATGTGTTCTAGTTTTTCAAAATGTTTTCGTTGCTCTTGTTTTTATTAAAATGTTTTTTTTTGCTCTTCAGCATGCTTTCTTTGTTGCCTTGTGTAGACAAGTGGCTCAAATTTGTTTTTCAGTGTTTTACTTGAACAGAACCGATTTTCACAGCCAAAAATCACTCAATTTGAATCTGATTTGAAAACATCTGTGATATCAAGCCACACAAACATATGCCTCAGTTCGACCAATCTAATTGTTATTGTTATTATTTTTTTTAACTAAAAAACTGAATACTCAAGTGTATAAATCCCATTTAAGAAACTTTAAAGACTGAGCTTTATTCAAAAGAATAGTTTAATGTAATACAACATAATGAGTCATTAATACACAGATTTCACTTTGTTTTAACTGGTAATGTTGATGCTTCAGTTTCATTATCTTATGAGATATTTCATGTCTTTTTATATAATCAGGCAATTCAGAAAATAGGATAGTTGTCCTATTTTTATAGTTTTCCTTTTAAAATGTCTTTTTAAAATGGACATTTTCATAGTTTTCCTTTTAATATCTCGAAGCAGATAGAGACAGCAGCCTTCACAGCATAAAGAAATCATACAATTTAAAATCCATCTCTGAAAATGAATCACAGTTAAATGTGACATTTGTGAGATATGTAGCTTCCATTTGCAACTGAAAAGAAATGCGCAGCTCAATAACATTGAGGGCGCTACTACTCTGACATTCAGGATATTGTGAAAGGGTCTCATTTCTTATTTTTGATCAAATCATTCTTATAATGCATCATAAATAGTAATGAGCTTTTCCTAGTAGTAGCCTTGTGGGTAAAACACAGGTGGTTCAAACCCCCCACTTTCTACCATTGTGTCCTTGAGCAAGACACTTAACCCTTAGTTGTTCCAGGGGGACTGTCCCTGTAACTAATGATAGTAAGTCACTAATAAGAGCATCAGCCAAATGCCCCCTTTATATCAAAGTACAGTTAATTGTAAAGGCCATAATGCCAAGTAATAAGTACTAAATGATAAAACTCCATTTTTTATTCTTCTTAATACTTTTCTAAGAAACATTCATGGGTAGTGGTTTGGCTTTATCACTTTCAAAACCCTCTAAATACTATTGATAACGATAATTGGATCTATTGATTTATCTTATGAGGTTTGAGTGCATTTTAATCTAAAAGCATTCACATCCATGGATAAAGAAGAGACTAGAATAATGCAGTAATAAAGCAGAATGATGCTGCAGTTCTTCCTTCTGTGTGTTTATAAAAATGCAGAATAAATGTCTAATATGACCATATGTAGTTTCTTTTTTCCCCTTTCCTCATTTCTAATGTGTCTTTCATATATTCTAAAATTTACTAACATAGAGTTTTATAGTATATTTGTGTAATATGAATAAGTTAGGTGTGTGTGCGCGTGTGTGTGAGAGAGAGAGATGCACTTAAAGTCCAAAGTAAATTTACTAAATGATTTGGTGATTTGGTAATAATCCTAATTACCAGATCACCTAAATTATCCTAATTAAATTGTCATGTGAATAGGTGCTTTTAGATCTTTTCCAACGAGTGATTGCCCAAAGTCTCTTGATATTGTTACTTGTGATGCCCTGGCAAGTATGTATTTTCCATTTTCAGTTACTGCTTATTTTGCCTTGTCTTTGTTAAGTGAAATGTATGTCAAACGGGGTTTTAAACTGATTATTTCTCTGTTTGAGAATGTTTAAAGAATTTGCATAGAGCCCGTTCAGTTCCACACGTGTCTCCTTAAAGTGTGTGGCAGAGAGAGAGTTTCAGAGTGAGCACTGTGATGTTATGGCTATGGCGGCCAGAAAGTGTCAAATCAGTCTTGCAGAGCCAAAGACCCGGCAGACTCATAAACAGCCTTAAAGACACTAAAGCTCAGGTCAGTTATGAAAAAGCCGTGTGCCACTGTTTGCTGTGGTCAAATTGAAATCAGCTTGCGAATTTTTTTGGGTGAAAAATGTAACTGATAGACAGTGAAGTGTGGTAGTGTGACAGATTAATTTAGCCAGCGATATTTCGTCTCACTCTGTACTGTGTATATGGCTGAGATGACAATAAAGCTTTACTTACTTACTTACTAACTTGTGCTGAACTGAGATTTTCTCTTGTCCTCTACACACGTGTAGTGCCCCTGTGCCCCTCCGCTCACTCCACTTTGTTGTGTAAAGTGGGTGAAAAATGTGCGTGAAAATGTTATTTCTGATCCTGAAGTTTGTTCGTTTTGAAGTTTAACGGAACCAGCCGTTTTCTGCCCTTTTTTTCTTTTTTTTGCCCATAAAATCAACGTTTGGGTGCCTCTTTCTCTATACAAAAGTTTGGGTGCACACCACTTCTTGGACAGTGTCCAAAAATTGCTAATTCAATTGGTCTTTAAAAACAAATGTGGAGAGAAAGGATGAGAGACATAGAAAGAGAGTTCGGGAATTGAGGTGTCAGTTTGTGGGTTCAAATCGGGCTGAAGGGCAAAAGTTTGGGTATTCTGCTCTTTGGCACCCCTCTAGTTGTGAAGAAGCAATGCTACCCCTGTATTTGACATTAACCCCTACCTGTAAAACCATTGCAACCACCTATCAACACTCAAGCAACCACTACAGTTACTATAGCAACTGGCTAGCTATACCTAGCCAACCACCTGGAATGCCATAGGAACCACCTAGCAACAGCATATCAACCACCTAGCAACAACCACCGTTACCATAGCAGCCATGCCATCACACTTTGCATTTTCTTGCGGTAATGCGATCTAGTTAGCCATTATAGTTTTGTTTTTGAGATTTCTAATTAAGTATTTCATACAGTTTAATGTTCTACTTTGAAATGCTCGATAAAGCATGGCATTCCTGCAATTTACCTGAAAGTTTTTAAGAGGTGGTAGTAAGATGTGTTTCCACTAGCATCAGTGTTATTAGTGTACACAACCAATGTCTCTCTCTCTCTCTCTCTCTCTCTCTCTCTTTTTCTCTCTCTCTCTCCCCCTCTCACTCACTCTCACAAAAAAAGCTAGAACACTCTGACCCCACTTAACCTAGGGATTTACTGTGACACACAGGGCTAGAGTGTGCATGTAAAAGCATGCGTGCACACACATACACACACAATTTGCCTACATGCTCAGCAGAGACTGTGCGTCTGGTGCTGGTTAACATTGCAGACATTTCTCTCTCAGTCTTTATTAGTGTCACACACACACACACACACACAGCAACAGCAGCAGCAGCCTTGGCTTCAGACACACTTGAGTCTGAATGTAATGACTCAGTATTACATTACCTGCATTCTTCCTGCATTTGAACACACAAAAATGCTGAGTAAACCTGCTCCAGTGCTTAGGTAACCTTCTACAGTGTTAAAGAAATACATAAACACCACATATGTCTAAATGTATTGAGACACTCCGTCTAATGACTCCGCTACTTGAAGGAACATCCATTGCTGACACGGTCTGGTACACACAGCTTCTATAATCTCCATAGAAAAACACTGCCCATCAAATGGTATGCTCTGGAGCAGTTACACGTGAGCCTAAGGCTATCATGCCCAACGGGGATTGTCAGATAAAGGGACATAGAACCCCCCAGCATTGGGCTGTAGAACAGTGAAACTGTGTATTTTGAAGTGATAATGCTTCATCTAGTACATTAGTGCTTGCTTGGGAAACTGGCCTATAGTGTACCAAATAGAGTTGCTCAATTATAGCAAAAATGTTGTTGTTATTATTAATATTATTAATTTGATCATTATTCTTGTTGTTCTTGTTGCTGTTACACTGTTAATAATAATAATAATAATAATAATAATAATAATAATAATAATAATATCATTCATTGATATTACGATCTTGCCTTTTAAAAAGAGATTTTTTAACTTATAATACAATTCAACTGAAAAACACAGTTGGATAACAAGCATTGTCTAGAGTGGCCATGAGGAGTTCTGCAAAACTGAAAATCAGAAAAACCGAGTGCCATCCCTGGTTAACACAAGACAAAACAAGAGCATCACAGAATGTAAACCCAATTGTACTTCCGAGCTGTTTACAGATGTGTGTGGGTTGTAGATAGCGGCACAGGTAAATTCATGGGCTGTGAAATGCTTTTTTCCCAGAAGCAATATGTTTACGTATTTCTTATGTATTAGCTGCCCTTGAGAGTAAATCAGCAAACACATACATGATCACACAGAATATTTATGCAAGTGAGCATGATTCTACATCTTGGAATATTTTCTGATAAAACATATATGCTTTAATGCCATTCAGATGAACAAAACCCTGCTTCATTTGAAGAACCATTCAAATATCAAATAAGCAGGAAACATTGGCTCTATCAGAGTCAGCTCTTTGGAATGTAGTGACCCTTAGCATGCTAGTAGCACTCCTTGCAACTTCTGGGATTTGCTTTTCTTACTCAAATCCCAGCATCAGTACACCATTAATGACTGCTTCTCCAACACCATCCTACTGAATTTCCATGCTCATGCCCACCTTCTAGGACAATAAAACCACCTTGCAACCTAGCAACCCTGTAGCAACCCCCAGATATCTCCTAACAGCTACTTGACTGGCTGCTTTGTGACCTTCAGAGCATCTGAAAACCCTTTATTAAAGGTTTAAGCAACAGCAGCTCCCTCCCACGTGACCCACACAAGAAGACAGGCTTGACCAATCCTGAGCAAACGTTTGCTAGCTAGTCACATGACAGAGGCTATACATTTGCACAGCCTTAAGCAAACACCCTCGGGTGGCTTTTCTTTTTACCAGGAGGCACATTTGCAACAACAGAGGGAGCCGTATGCAAAACCCAAAGAAGGCGTTTTACCAACACTCCGCAAACGTTTGCTTTCTACTATAACAGAGGATTGCCGGTAACCCCCCACCACCACCACCCCACCCCCCACCAATGCCTTTCTGCGCTAAGTGTCGAGTCAAATTACACGACATTGTTCTCCTGCAGCTTAGGGGTGTGGGTGTGTGTCTGTGTTGATATAAACTTTTTTGGCCTTGCTGCCTACATTATAGCCATCTGTACTAGTTGTGACAAATATTTAGCATGGCCAGCTTAAACAAATTCTTTTTCCTCCTGTATCCATGAGTTTGCTTTGTAGGGAAATGGGCGGGTGTGATTTGGATTGAGAGAGAGAGAGACAGACAGAGAATGAAAGTGTGTGTGTGTGTGTTTGTGTGGACAGCAGTAACATTCTGATATGCTGAGTTTTCAGAAAGAGAGGTTTTCTTTGGCCATGCAGTTCAAAGCCAAACTTCAGGGGAGAAATGGTCTGGGGAAAAAAGTGTGTGTGTGTGTGTGTGTGTGTGTGGTAAGAATGAAATGTAGGGGTCATTTTTAGGGCTTCAGAAAAGCAGAGAAAATCTGAAGTTCTTACAGAGCCAAGACAAAGTTGGATGTGTGAGAGTGTATGTGAATACATGGACTGGAGAGTGACAACAGCAGAAGCATTAATCTTTTTTTAACTACCCCAGTGGAAATGTGTGTGACATTCATATCGTTAATGTGTATGATAATACATGAATGTCACACATATAATTGATTTTTAACAGACAAAACATCTACAATGGACCAGCCATATAAAGTTTTGCCCACCATCGTAACTTTCAATTTTTAACTCTCGGTTCAGATGCAAAAAATCCTCAGGAGTTTCTTTCCATCCTTTCAATCTTAGTCTGAAAGGATGTGTGGCTGTTTGAGTAAAGAAAACAGCTGAAACTAGACGTCTTTGATGTGGTATATGCTGTTAATGGGTTGATGAGTCTAAATTTGTAATTAGAAATACTTGGATAATGAGAAGCAGCAAATGTAGCCAATTTCTGAACTTTGTTGATATTTACATGAAGTGGGAAATGAAAGTCCTGGCAGATTTCTGGAGATAAACTGAAAGTGAGTCTCCTAAAAAGGTAGACACACTAAATACTAAAACTACTAAAACTTATCATGTTTAGTAGTTGATGTTTCTTTTGTTTGAGCATTTTCAAATGCTGGGGGAAAACCTTGACATGACAGTGGTATATAGGCTTTACAGTTCAGTAAAAGTTCTGGGTTGGTGTTCGTTCCAGTGGCCTTAAACTCCCTCTGACACAGACACACGCACAAACACACTGCAGGAGGTGTCAATTCCACACAGCTTAATCCACTGGAAATGGAGTAGCGTGCAGTACAGGCTGTTCATCAGCAGAGTGTGTCTCACACTCTCTCTCTCTCTCTCTCCCTTTCTCTCTCTCTCTGTACCCTGTCTTTTGTTCTCTAATTTTTTTCCGCTCCTTCTTTCCTGTCATCACACTTTCCAGCAAATCTCACCCTTCTCCCTAACTCCTATCTCAGACGCTCCTTTCTTCCTTCCCTCCGCCCT
>JBBPCX010106349.1:0-22022 GCA_037974365.1 Hydrocynus forskahlii
AGAATTATTTCCCACTTCTGGGTAACCTTACCATTTTTAAACCTCTCGCAGTTCAGCACTGTCCTTTGTACCATTTCGTGCTATTCATCGGATTTGAACTGTTTGAATTTCAATAAAAAAAGCTTGAAACACTGGGGTGTTCCAAAACTTTTGACGAAACTTGTGGTGTATTTAGGTCTTCAAGGTACAGTAACAAAAATGGCCTGTTTTGGCTGTTTGGATATTGGTACATAAATGGTTAGGGAAAAATTAACTTTGGCACATAAAACTGAACAAACACCAAAATTTAACAAAAGCAATAGAAATGTATGACGTATGGTCCTTTAAGTAGAAGTGGTATGACTCTCTAGTTTGAGACAAGACTTGATTGAAATGACACAGTACCAGATCAAACAGTCTGACCATGATAATGAACCTGACGAAGGAAGAGTGAGGCACATACCCACTCTAAGCTTGAGATGGAGCTTCTGTGGCCGAAGCTGGACCACATTCTCCAAACTGCTGCCTAAATCGGTGTCCTTAATTCTCTGGACCACAGGCTTGGGGTCAATGATCACTGAGCAGTTCCTCCTTCTCAAAGCCTCCACAGTGTCACAGCGTCTGTGGTCTGGCTCTCCAAGACTCAAAAACCCCTTCAACCACACACACACACACACACACACACACAGACACACACACAGACACAGACACACAAACACACACAAAACACATGCACTCTACATTTGGATAGACTGATGATTTTATGAAACACAAAAAAGGGCATTTTTAAATGTTTTGTGAGATATTTAAAGAATTCTTATTCACAAGAAGTGAATAAAATGATAAACAACATTCTGTAATTATTTGTTTACATTTTTAACAATTATTTGCCTCAACATTTATATGATGTATATTAATTTTATTACTGACTTTAACCCATAACATTATACAGCTTTTTCAGTCATTTTTCGATCATGTGTTCATCATTTTCAAATTTATTTAAAGTTTCCTTATGTTCAACTGATTTATTTAAATTTCATCTTACATTTGATACATTTCTATGCAACCAAATCAAATATTTTTTTATTGAAAATGCTGTTTCCCAACTTTTGAACAGTGAATCCAAACATTTTAACATCACTGAACAACATTGTTGTTATATCAAAACCTCAAATTTTTACATCATTAGGAGGTGACAACAGCTCTTTATCATTTGAACATTTCATGAATGGACCAATAGAAATGACCCATAAAAGAATTGGAATACATTTTGGTTCCATTAAAATGCATTAAAATATTCTGAATTATTCTGAATTAACTGCTAACCTTCTGTTTGCACCAAGCACAGCTGGCATGCTGTACACACTCCGAGCAGGAGCTTTTGGACTGGCACTGGCCTTCAGTGCCTAAAAAAGTTGGTGTTTTAGACATTTAAAAGAGAGGACGAAATTTAGTCATTCTCATACAATGTGACATATTCACCAATTCACGGACAAAATAAGGACATACATGATTTAATTGTAAAAAACTGCTGCACATAAAAGTGTAAACTGAAAGACAGCAAGTGTGTCGATTTATTATATTTTATACATTTGTAAGTGACTGACACACTCCTATCATACACATTCAAAGCAGCATTTCTACTGTTTCATTTATTATTGAATGATGTAAGAAAGAGAGTTGACAAAGTAAGATTTTCAGTTTGACATAAAGAGCCACTTACCACTTAGAAAAATACAAAAAATGAAGACAGAGATAGACATCTCCTGCTCCAGCATTGATAAAAAACCAGGTCGGTGTCCAAGTAATTCAGCTGGGAAAGGATCAGTTGGGAAATTCAACTGAGAAAAGAAAAGCAATGTCTTAAATTCCTGATGGAAGGATGGAGCCACATAAATGCGGCTGTAGCAAAATGTTTAGTACAATCACCATAAATTGTGGTGCTACTATAACCATATGATATGGTACAATAGGCACTAGTCAGGCACACCCAACTCTCTCTCCACACAACACTGACCAGTGGTTCTTCAACAGTGACCATGGTTCTTTTCTTTTTATTTACTCAAGGAAAAAAAAAGAAAAAAGAAAGAGAATAAATAAACCCATGTATCATAAAAATAATATATATTAACATGTATATGTAGTTTATACATGTAGTCAAAATAGTATAAAAGTAAGAAATATTAAGTATATAATAAGACATTGAGAGGTTTCAGTTCCTTTAAACTGTTCTTGCTGCTCCACATGACTAACTGACTGTATGCAGTGCACCACTGCTTTCCTTTGCCTTTGACTCCTTTTCTTCACACAATCATCGACCTCTAAGACACAGATCAGTATAGCCGTTCAACTCAGGATTGAGAGAGAAAAACGCAGGGCTACAATGGCATTTCATCACCTTCAACAAATCAGGCACCAGACAACAGAACTCAAACCTGTGCTCTCCAGCTCAAAACGAGACATCTGGCAACCCTTGTTAGACATTTTGTCACATGCACCAGTCTCGTGACACGCACGAGGCACCAGAAGTGATGCGCGTCGTGGGGTAT
This sequence comes from Hydrocynus forskahlii, assembly GCA_037974365.1. Taxonomy (NCBI): domain Eukaryota; kingdom Metazoa; phylum Chordata; class Actinopteri; order Characiformes; family Alestidae; genus Hydrocynus; species Hydrocynus forskahlii. Next base: position 2,529 of record JBBPCX010106349.1, read on the forward strand.
ATAAACAGGAAGTAGGTGCTACTCTGCACTCAGTCAGTCCCCATGCCAGTTCGTCTTCAGCCTGTATCTCCTGGTACCGTTAGTACTCCGGTTTCCTTTTCTATCTTATATACTTACTGTGTGCGTGTGAGAACGTTGGTTCCTGGTGGGAATCGTAACTCCTCTGTAGAGCGTTCTCAGATCAAAGAGCGTGGTTCTTGTCTACTCCGTGGCAGAATGACTGAGTCCACAACAGTGACTCCAGTGTACTTTGCCGCCCTGGGTGAAACGGCAGGCAGTCGAGATTGTGGACCTGAAGCAGGATGTAGCGGGCTTGCGTCAGCAGCTCACTACCCTGCAGAAGGCACATCAAGACTTGGCTGCCATGCAGCCGTCGTCCCAGGAAGCGGTCAAAAATGGAACGGGCTCAACAGGAAGTGTGATGTGTTCTTAACTCACCTGTCTCTCCTCTTTGAATTCCAACCAGAGCGCTATCCCTCAGGCAGAAGCCGCATCGCACTTCTCGTCTCCCTCCTCACTGGGTAGGCAACTGAGGAGGCTACCGCGGTCCTGAGATCTGACTCGGATGTTGGATTCTCCTACCCCAAATTCACCCACCAGCTCAGGGCCGTGTTCCAACATCCTGATAGCGAGGTGGAGGTTGACTCCCGCTTTTACCATCTGCGGCAGGGAGATTGCCTGGTCAGTAGATACACGGCGGTGTTCCGCACTCTGGCAGTACAAACCACTTGGAGCGACTCCTCTCTCCGGACGGTCTTTTATGAGGGGTTGGCTCCTCGCTTGTAGGACAAACTTGCTAGGTGATAGCTCCTGGACACCATAGAAGGCATGATACAATTAAGTCTCTCCACTGACCTGCGGATGAGCTCTTGCCCGTGGCCAGGCCCTTGTACCTTGCCTCCAGCGAGTCCCTGGCCAAAGACCAGCTCCTCGGAACTACCACCTCTCCTTGCCAGACCTTCACCTCCTTCAGAAGCCAACTCCACCGGAGCCAGGGAACCCATGCAGATAGGGCACGCCTCCCTGGCTGCAATGGAGAGGGAACAACACTATTGCCTATTGCGCCTCCCCCGACCTGCCCTCTCAGTCCGGGAAACGGTCAGACCAGGGTGAACAGGGGGAGGAACTCACCTGGTCCGATTGCTGTCTCTTCATGCATGCCAACCGTTTCCCGCCTCACTCTTCAGGTACACCTCCAACTGGGCCACAAACAGATCATAGCCACCACTTTTGTTGATTTGAGGGTGGCTGGTAACTTTATCAATCATTCCTATGCTGCCCAATTAGGAGTGGACTGTGAAATGTTATCTCAGCCTGTCAACATCACCACTGTAGACGGTCAGCCCCTGTCATCTATCCCCATTACTCACCAAACCCAGCCCATCACTCTCACTATTGGCGACCACACCGAAAACCTGTGCTTCCCCCTCACCCGACTCACCTCGCCCCCCATCATCTTAGGACCCCTCTGGCTATTCCAACATGACCCTCTCATCTCATCGGGTCCAGGAGATGAGCGGGTCATCGCCGGCCAACCAGACACCTCTTGGACCCTCTCTCCTCCAACGGGCCTTCTGGTGCCTCAGTATGGCCACTGACACCAAGGAATAAATCCAGGCTTGCGCTGTGTGGGCCATGGCCAAGACACCCAACCAACCCGCTCCTGGAGATCTTCAACCTCTCCCTGTGCTATGCCGTCCCTGGTCGCACATCACGCTGGACTTTGTTACTGGACGGTTGGACTCCAAAGGAAAGGACACCATCCTGACCATTGTCGATCGGTTCTCCAAGGCCGTGCACCTGATGGCTCTTTCCGGACTCCCCACAGCCAAAACCACTGCTGAGTTGGTCTTAGAGCATGTAGTCCAATTGCATGGGTTCCCCAAGGACATCGTCTCAGGCAGATGGCCTCAGTTCACCGCCAAGTTCTGGGAGGCCTTCTGCACTCTGATCAATGTCACCACCAGCCTGTCTTCTGGATATCATCCTCAGATCAATGGTCAGATGGAGCAGACCAACCAACAGCTGGAGCGCTTCCAGAGATGCTTTGTCATGGATCGTCAGCGCTCCTGGGCCCGCTACCTCTTATGGGCAGAACTGTCACATAACCTTCTCACCTCCTCTGCCACTGGACTTAGCCCATTCGAGGTATGCAACGGTTTCCAGCCTCTGGTGTTCGAACATCAAGAACCGGAGGCTGATGTACCATCGGCCCAACAGTTGGTCCCTCCGAGACAATTGTTCCATGCCAGTGACAGGGTTTGGCTCTCTACCCACAACATTCACCTCCATACCGAATCAAAGAAACTCACCCCCAGGTTCATCGGACCCAACAAGATCACCCACCAGATCAGCCCTGTCACCTTCCTGCCCCTCCTCCACCTAGGATCATTGATGGTGGTCCTGCCTACACCGTCAGGCGGATCCTTGACTCGCAACGCCGTGAACGTGGCACCCAGTATGTTGTCGACTGGGAAGGCTACAGCCTGGAGGAACGGTCTTGGGTTCCTGGGTGCTTCACCTTGGACTCTACTCTCATCCAGGACTACCGTCATCGGGTATCCTCCCAGCCGTGTCCGTCTGGTGACGATCCTGGAGGGGGGGTACTGTCATATGCACCAGTGACGTGACGCGTATGAGGCACCAGAAGTGACGCGTGTTGCAGGGTATATAAACAGGAAGTGGGTACTACGCGGCACTCAGTCATTGAGTCCTCATGCCCGCTCGTCTCCAGCCTGTATCTCCTGGTACCGTGAGTACTCCGGTTTCCTTCTCTTATATACTTACTGTGTGCGTGTGAGAGCGTTGGTTCCTGGTGGGAATCTTAACTCCTCTGTAGAGCGTTCTCATATCAAAGAGCATGATTTACCAACTCTCTCGTGTGTGTCCACGATCGGGGTCATCCACTACACTACACTGGGCAAACTGTGTTCAGGTACATTCTTGTCTACTCCGTGACACATTTGTCATACAGACACAAAATTGTGTGTAATCTTAGGTTTAATAAAGTAAACAAATCTGCAAGACCTTCTAAGCAAGCTAGCTGTCAGGGCTCACCTGGCGAAATCAAGCTCCCTTAGGAGAAATCCAAATCAGGCAACAATCTCAAAATAAAAAACCAAGCCAGGTCAAAGCTAATAGTCCAACAAGCAAACAAATCCAAAACATCAGCCAAGAAACAGGGCAAGTTCGACAGGGTTGGAATTTCGTTTTTCAAAGCTATACAGGAACAGAAAAAACACAGGGCCACAAGCTGAGAAAGGTTATTGAGGGAAAACAGGAGGTAAAGATTCTGATAGAGTTGGATATTTTTGCTTGGAAACTCAGAATTTTAGTGAAACTAAATATTTAGGGGAACTAAAAATAAAAAACATTTAAAAGTACAGAAAGTAAAGAAATTGGTTGCAAATGTGTTCATGATATTAACCACAGTTGAACACGCCCAGCCGTGGAGACCCACAACAATCCCTCCTTTCCTTGCAGATCCTGTTTTGATTCGGGGTGTGCACATCTGTCAATGTGTTTCTGTCTGTGTCTAAGAGAGAGGGATTTAGAGAGTGGGAGGAAGTGAGCGGCAGAGAGTAAGAGAGAGAGAGAGAGAGAGAGAAAGAGAGCGAGAGAAAGAAAGACAAGGAAAGAGAAGGAGAAAGCGAGAGAAACAGACATGTAGAGAGTGAAAGGGAAAGAGACAGAGAGAGGAAGAGAGCAAGGAGGAGCTGTTTGAATCAGTGTGCTACAACGATTTTAGTTCTACCATGTTCTACAATGATTTTACCTTTTTTAAACAGTAAACATTAAAAAGATTAAATTGTGGTACCCCAGTTTACCTGATTTATATAACAACAATCATGGCGTCCTCAGTCATGACTCGTGAGACAGTAATACTATAAACATTTTTAATTACTTTCAACAAGTAATTTATTGTTGTATGTAATATGTTTGGATTGTAAATTTACTAGTGAAGTTGCCATGTTACAGTTTTTGCAAATACATTTGTAATAGTTGATATGAACCCACTAGTCTATTCAAGCTTCATTAATATGAACATTTTTATGAGATTCAAAATAACAAAAACAATAATGTAAAGCATGAAATAACTTGTTTAATTATTCCTTGTAAGACAAGAACAACAAAGTGCAAAGATGTCACTACAGGCATTCATAATGTGTTTGGAGTTGAAAGTTTTTCTGAAGCCATACATTTCCTAGCTGGCTTTTCCAGGTTTACCACTACTCTGCAAGACGCACAAAGACCTCTGTTTAATCCATAGTTGTTAAAAAGACTATGATATTTAATCTAAATTATATTCTATATAACACTAGCCCAGTGGGATTGGACATTAGAGGGTACCCAGGGATAATCATATTTCGAGACTAATGAAAATTTTGTCACTCTTCCTAAAGTGCTGCAACTATGAACACGCCGACCCTGGGGACTCCTCACCTCTAACCCAACATACACGGAGTTCTGAACATTAGTTTCTTTTCAGAGGTTACTTTTAATTTCATCATAATATCGGAATCGAATCAGAAAACGTTACTGGTCCCAGAGGAAATTGCTTATGTTATGACTGCACAGACACACAAAGACACAAAGACAAGAACAAAATAAAACATAATGTCTAAATAAATCCAATAAAAACTCTGCACAAAAAATCTCACTATGAAATACAATATGTTATGTACACAAATGCTGGGTATAAATACTATAGATAAGTAACTAACAGTTGGTTAGGAGTACATTTGCATGTAATAGAGATCAGTAATATATAAGTAATATTGACATCAGTAATAATACTAGACATCATAGGACTACTGGACATCTTTATACGATATTGCACATGGTGAAATGATTTAGTAGTATATTAACAAATCATGCAAACGAACCTACTTGAGACCCACAACAATCCCTCTTTACCCTGCAGATCCTATTTTGATTCAGGGTGTGCACATCTGTCAATGTGTTTCTGTCTGTGTCTAAGAGAGAGGGAGGTAGAGAATGGGAGGAAGTGAGCGGCACAGAGTGTGTGAGAGAGAGAGAGAGAGAGAGAGAGAGAGAGAGAGAGAGAGAGACAAGGAAAGAGGAGAGAGACAGAGACATACAGAGAGAGAAAGAGAAAGACACAAAGCGAGGAAGAGAGACAGAGAGTGACAGAAAGAGACAGAAAGACAGTGAGGGAGAGAGAGAGTGAGAGAGACAGAGACAAGTAGAGAGTGAAAGGGAAAGAGACAGAGAGAGGAAGAGAGCAAGGAGGAGCTGTTTGAATCAGTGTGCTACAACGATTTTAGTTCTACCATGTTCTACAATGATTTTACCTTTTTTAAACAGTAAACATTAAAAAGATTAAATTGTGGTACCCCAGTTTACCTGATTTATATAACAACAATCATGGCGTCCTCAGTCATGACTCGTGAGACAGTAATACTATAAACATTTTTAATTACTTTCAACAAGTAATTTATTGTTGTATGTAATATGTTTGGATTGTAAATTTACTAGTGAAGTTGCCATGTTACAGTTTTTGCAAATACATTTGTAATAGTTGATATGAACCCACTAGTCTATTCAAGCTTCATTAATATGAACATTTTTATGAGATTCAAAATAACAAAAACAATAATGTAAAGCATGAAATAACTTGTTTAATTATTCCTTGTAAGACAAGAACAACAAAGTGCAAAGATGTCACTACAGGCATTCATAATGTGTTTGGAGTTGAAAGTTTTTCTGAAGCCATACATTTCCTAGCTGGCTTTTCCAGGTTTACCACTACTCTGCAAGACGCACAAAGACCTCTGTTTAATCCATAGTTGTTAAAAAGACTATGATATTTAATCTAAATTATATTCTATATAACACTAGCCCAGTGGGATTGGACATTAGAGGGTACCCAGGGATAATCATATTTCGAGACTAATGAAAATTTTGTCACTCTTCCTAAAGTGCTGCAACTATGAACACGCCGACCCTGGGGACTCCTCACCTCTAACCCAACATACACGGAGTTCTGAACATTAGTTTCTTTTCAGAGGTTACTTTTAATTTCATCATAATATCGGAATCGAATCAGAAAACGTTACTGGTCCCAGAGGAAATTGCTTATGTTATGACTGCACAGACACACAAAGACACAAAGACAAGAACAAAATAAAACATAATGTCTAAATAAATCCAATAAAAACTCTGCACAAAAAATCTCACTATGAAATACAATATGTTATGTACACAAATGCTGGGTATAAATACTATAGATAAGTAACTAACAGTTGGTTAGGAGTACATTTGCATGTAATAGAGATCAGTAATATATAAGTAATATTGACATCAGTAATAATACTAGACATCATAGGACTACTGGACATCTTTATACGATATTGCACATGGTGAAATGATTTAGTAGTATATTAACAAATCATGCAAACGAACCTACTTGAGACCCACAACAATCCCTCTTTACCCTGCAGATCCTATTTTGATTCAGGGTGTGCACATCTGTCAATGTGTTTCTGTCTGTGTCTAAGAGAGAGGGAGGTAGAGAATGGGAGGAAGTGAGCGGCACAGAGTGTGTGAGAGAGAGAGAGAGAGAGAGAGAGAGAGAGAGAGAGAGAGAGACAAGGAAAGAGGAGAGAGACAGAGACATACAGAGAGAGAAAGAGAAAGACACAAAGCGAGGAAGAGAGACAGAGAGTGACAGAAAGAGACAGAAAGACAGTGAGGGAGAGAGAGAGTGAGAGAGACAGAGACAAGTAGAGAGTGAAAGGGAAAGAGACAGAGAGGAAGAGAGCAAGGAGTGGCTGAGCGGATCAGTGTGCTACAATTATTTTACCTTTTTTAAACAGTAAAAATTTAAAAAATAAAATTGTGGTTGCAATGCTAATATTGTGCTGTGCCGGCACAAATAGATCAGTGTCTGGGAAACCCTCAGTGGGCCTGGCAATCATATTACAAATTCAAAAGTGAACAATTTTTTATATAATTGGGATTCTCTATTTGTTTCAGGCTTGTGACTAAACATGTCAATGAACACAAGGCTTTCGATTTTAAAAAAATATTCCAGTGTATGAGATGTACTTGATGAATATCCAAGCATACGCGATGACAAGCCCCCTCTGGATGTTATGTGGATTTTTTAAAGATCAGTTTTGAAAGTTCTGGTCCTAAATTCTGATTGGCAGAACCACTTCTGAGGCCACTGTAAAATATGTGACTCAATATATTATTGATGTATTTTATAATGAGAACAACACTGATCAGCAAGATTGATAAGTTAAATGCTTCTAATATCATGGGCTCTGAAATAAAGTGCTTTTATGATTCACTGCAAACATATCAAGAGGACATCAGTTGAATGTCTTACATGCTTTAAATAGATAGTTTGACCTGCTTTACTAGCATTAAATAGTTCCCAAACCATTTGACTTATCAGACTTCTGCAATATTTGGGACTTTACCTGCTAGTACACTACAAATGAGGTGGAGAGTTATTTTATCATGGGGTTAGTGTGTTACTGTAACGCTTATCTTTAAGTGTCTTCTTGTTTTATTAATACAATTTCTTTCTATTTTCTCAACACTTCTGCAGAGACAGAGGAAACTTCAGCCTTAGGAATATGTTTATTTTAATATATGTTTTGAAGAAATTGCTGATAACACAGATTCTGCATGAGCAAAACATGACAAAGACAAAGGTCAACAAAGAAATGGCACCAGGGCACTTCTGGGCATTCTGGCATCTAAAAGAGTTTTGAGTTTTGCTGACCAGGGAGAGTTGGGTTTAGATATGGGGGTTTGTGCCTCATCTGTGCCCAAGAATCTCCTGCCGGCGCCACCTAGTTTGCCTATGCCAAGAAACACCCCTGGGCTTCACAATAAAATGAAAACAAGAGCCAGCAAAGACTACTGACATGAGAGACTTGATGTGTGGTCAATTTTCCACGTTAGTTCTTTGCTCTTTTCAGTCCTTATTTTACTCTTTCATTTTTCCAGACAGGGCGACAGGAGCTCTTTTGCTGATGATGTGCTCCATATGAGCGTGCTCCGAGGTGTCCAGGCTTATCTTGTACTTGGCCAAGATCTTCAGAATAGGTCTCAACTTTAGCCACCACTGAGTCTTTGGAATACGGTGCCTGCAAGAAAGAGATAAAGCTATTAATAGTTTACTGTTGATTCATTAAAAACATGTAATCATTAAGGGTTGCTCCATTATAGTTCTTTCAGCTTAATTACTACACATCCCTCCCTAAAATGTCATTTGTTGAATAAAGTTAATTTGCACAATTCCTATCCTTATTAAACAATTAGCTCTACTGTGACGTGAGGTGGATCAAAATAGACCTATTTAGTAGAATTTTTATAACAATATTCTTAATAATGGTAATTTCATGATTGTATGGTACTGATGTATCTGCTACAGAGATAAGATTTTGTCTGGATAGGGGAGTGTACTGTGCCTTCTAATGGAAGCCCACCCAAACATGTGTATATAGAGTACCAGGCCTATCAAAATCACTGTATAATCGCCTCATCACAATAATTTGAAATGGTGTTGATTGTGATGTTCCACAGTTGAGAGATTTTATAATTTTGTTACAACAAGCAGCTTATGAATGGGCTGTTTTTTATTAGAGCTGTTATTTAATAGGTTAAGACAAATAAACATGCCTCCAGTAGTTAGATCAGCTCCTAACCTGGATGTTTTTTAAATCCAGGCTGAAAACTCACCTTTTCTCCCTAGTTTTAATACACAGATGGCTATTTTTTTAACTGGCACCTGTGTCCATGCTTTATTAATTATTGTGATAGAGGTGGCTTTTTATTGTTATTCTATTTATGAATTTTACAATCAAGTTGTATTGACTTGACAAATGTAAACATGAAACCCATTCACTGAGACGCTGACACTCTGTGCCTCTCTCTGCTACAAAATATTTAACATTACACCTCCCTTTATTTGTTAGTTAAGAAGTTAATGCTAATGTTGTGAGACTGTATGTTTCATCACTATGTAAAGTGGTTTCTTATCAGATTTTACCATCCCAAGAGAAATGTGAGCTTGCCTAACTGACTACACATGATTCAGTGTGGACCTTCATGAGTTCATGTACACCTCAGTGTACATTTTCTACATTTTCATAGTATTTAACAATATTTAATATTTCACACAGGTGGTGATAGGAACCAGATGTCTGCAGAGTTTAACATTTCTAAAAGCTTTTTCATAGAATACTCAGGCTGATGCCTGAGACATTGTTTTATTTTAATGCTGGGATAAGCTTTTGGCCTTAAAAACATAGTTTCTTAAAGTCCATTCATGGCATAGAGGTATGTTGTCAGGTAAAATAGTGTCACTTCACTGGTCATTTTGGACAGTAATCGCCTTTATTTGTGCTGTAGACATTGTGACTCCTGGTTCCTATTGCCACCACTGTAAGTTTCTTTACAATTAGCAGTTTCACATCAAAGTCTGAATAACTTAATTATTTAGAAAATGTGGTGGATTTCACCTTTAATATGTGAAACTCTTCAATGAGCGTCTCTGTTAATTATTTGTTACTGTATTTGACAGACAGTGAAATGCAAACACTTACTCAAAATCAGTTACATCCTTGAGCTCAGCCATGGGCTGGAACACCAGTCCCCTCTTCCTCATGCCCAACACACACGCAGAGTCTGGACTGTTGGCAAAAATACGCCCTGCAAAGATATTGTGATGTTGTAGTCAAAACCGAAGGAAGACATAAGACATACTGTACTGTGCAAAAGACTTGATGTGATATATACACATATACATATACATATACACACACGCTCTACGTCTCGGCTGTTTTTTATATACATATACTATATGGACAAAAGTATTGGGACGCCTGACCATTACACCAACTGGAAATTTATTGACACTGCATTCAGATACATAGACTTTAATATTTACAGCTGCTATAATGGTTCAGTACCTCATTCTCTGGACTCTAATAGTAACTTGTTTTTCTATAACAAACTAGATAAAACATGAATGCAAATAGCTTTGGTTTTATATTTGATTTGATTACATTAATGTTTAAGTTGAGATTTACTAAAAACATTTTAACTGCAACTGTGTAACTGTGTTAAAGGGAACACTGCTGTTAAAAAGCTCCTTATTTGTTTAAAGTGTTATTGCACATGTTATTGCACTGTTGTTCATATAACACTACTTCTGAGTTCATTATTTAGTTTTGCGTATAACAATGCGATTAATCACAATTAATCACAGAAAATCATGCGATTTATCGCTATTTTTTTTAAATGAAAAATAACGTTGCCCAGTAATAATATATGTCAGAGAGATACTGAAGATATAACTCTTACCATGTCTGTAACACTCTTTCATCTTCTCGGTCAGCCAGAGAACAGACTTTGCCCCCATCTTAGTTGCAAAATTTCTGTCAAATGGAGTTGGAGTACCGCCCTAGAAAGAAAAAAGTGTAAATCTGTGCTTAGGAAAGCTTAACAAAGCATCTGAGGGAATGCTTATCATGATTTTAATCTCAATAGTGCATGTATTTATTACTCACCTGCTGCATGTGTCCCAAGACATTCTTACGGCAGTCAAAGATTCCCTTTCCTTCTTCAGAGTATAAGTTGAAGATGAAGTCAGTTGTGTAGTTGGCATTACAGTTCTCGTTTCTACAAAAAAAAAGAGAAATATTTTTGGGATTTTCTTTTTCAACCCACTAAAGTTCACTTGCAATGTTTGTGTGAGATTATGTATATAAAAAATATTTTTACTTTCCAATCTCTCTTCATCCTTCAGAATTAAATAAGCTGTTATTGTGCCCTTATAACTAACGTATGTAAATTACTTCTGCTCTGACTGGCTGCACTGTCCTGCTCTGCATACAAAAAGCTACAAGTTCAGCACCAGGGCTAAACTGCTATACTGCGATCAACATCAAACACTTTTATTTCAAAAAAGCTTCTATTTCAGAAATACTTTCCATGACATGTGCTATTTAAAATGTATCTTAATGTGATTACAGTTAAAGTTATTTACTAATGCTCTGGTACGTTTGTTAGAACTGAAACACATTTTAGAACTGAAACACATAAAATGCTCCCGCTCCCTTTTAATGAGTAATTCTGATGGACACCAACCTGAGAATCAGGCCTCTCTTAACTGTGGTCTTCATTTTCTCCACCAAGTGCTCCACATTTGCCTTAAGAAACAAACCAGAATACAAAAAATGAGAAGTTGCTAAAATGTACACAGACGGCTCCACAGCCTGGAGTGTTTCACATGTTTACCTCCAAATCCCGAATGCTGAATTTGTCCTCAAAGATATATGCAGCATCTGCACCTGCAGCGAGGCCAGACATGGTGGCCAGGTAACCACAGTAACCGCCCATAGTCTCAATGATGAACACCCGGCGCTTAGTGCCAGCCGCTGACTGCTTGATCCTGTCACAGGTCTGCACAAACAGACAAACAGATGAGCCAGACTTTCTTGTACCTTTGAGGTAGAACGGAACACCTTTATTTAAGCATCTTGTATCTTTAGGCACTTTGCAGTCTGTCACAGTAAAACATTTGTTCCCATTTCTTTCATTTCATCAATACACCAAAGGCAAGATAGTTTGACAGTCATAATGCAGTATTTTTAGCTATACATAGTGTGTGTGTGTGTGTGTGTGTGTGTGTGTGTAAGAGCTCTAACCGTGGTGATTGTGTTCAGTGCAGTGTCAGCTCCGATGCTAAAGTCTGATCCAGGAACGTTATTAGAAACGGTCGCAGGTATGACCACCATGGGAATACACAACTCCTCATACATCTGTCTGGCCTGGACCAGCTCCAGACCTCCTGAGAACGCCTGTGGGCCCAAATAAAAAGAAAACTGTTTTAGTCCTACAAAAGGAATGGTAATGAATGGTAAAGAAAGAGGCAGTTACAGAATTATATTATATCATTATGTTTCATGTGTGGATGTATCTATTTCTGACATTGTTTCACGTACCTCAAAACCTCCTATAATGACCAGACCGTGAATGTTGTACTTGGCAATGTTCAGGCTGATCTCATCTAAGTGCTTTGCTGGAAGAGCTCTAGCAGAGAGATGTTCAAGCCAGCGATGAAAACAGAGAGGAATCAGTAGTAAGAAGTAAACAAACAGTGGTTTAGTGATTATGAGTAAGGGTGTGCAATATGACTACATATAACTGTAATCATGATAAATCACAGCACAGCTGTATTGTCTGTATTTCTAAAACTCAGAATCAGTGCTTGTCTCATAAAAAGATACATTTTAAACTTTTGTTTGTGCTTGCTTTTTCAAGCCCCTTGTTGAATGTGGCACTACTGTTTTGCAATTAGTCTATTACAGTTTGATTGTGAACCTCAGAAAAGCTAAATATCATAATAAATATGATATAATGACCTTACCCCCCGACCCTACCCCCTACCCTGATAACTGAACGTTACCTTTTAGTGCCCAGAACGGAGCCACCTTTTCCTGTCCAGCCTCCAACACTCTTCCAATTGATGGGCTCAATCTAAGAAAAGGATCAGAAAGATTTTCAGAGAGGTATGCTTGGTAAAGAACTGCTTGTGTTATTTGGTGTTGAGGAGGGACTTGCTGAAGGTTGCTAACCTTTCCTTGAGCCAAGCCCTCAAAGCCATCGTGGACTACAAACATGCTGTGGCCCTGGGTGATGCCGATCCTGACCGCAGCTCGAACAGCAGCATTCATGCCAGCACAGGGTGCCCCCACATTCAGCACAGCCAAATTAATGTTACTCTGAGAGAGAGAGAGAGAAAGAGACTGCAGGTAATATTCCCCCATTAAGTAAGTTCACATCCAGTACAAGGAACAAATATAAATTTGGAATTTTTCAGAATTTTTGGCACTATTTTATTTATTCACTGAGTTTAACATGTTGACAAAATACAAGCCAAAATGTAAAATGCGGTATTGCTTTTGTGTGCGATGTATGATATTTTATTTTTTTTCCAACATATTAAATTCAATAAATAAACAGTACCTGTGCATTCACACATGCAGACGTGTTTTTCTCTGTAGAGTGTTCTTACTTTCACTTAGAAAAGAGTGAAATGTTAAAAGTGGACTTAAGACTTCTTACTTTGATCTCTGGAAGATGTACATGGGCCAGCAGCTTGTATGTGTTCCAGTTATTCTCAAAGCTCCTGAATAGAGAGGAAAAATGTTTGTTCAAGTTCAAATGTATAGTCTTATACATATAACAATGAAACATCATTATCAGTAATAAAATTATTTGACTCAGCGTCCCCTCAAATTTCCACATGATAAGTTTAAAGTGACTGTAGTTTTAACGTAAATGAGAAAAGTCGAGTTGTGTAGTTCAAGATTGCAAATTTTGTCAGATGTCTATAAATGTCTGTTGGTTGTGTTAAACGTTCAATTCAGTTCAGTTCAAACTTTATTCGTACCCAAAGGTAAATTTGCTTTGCAGTAGGGTGAGTCACATATATAAACAGTATCTATATACTGTATTTAGGAGGTTTATGGCAGTAGGTGTAAAACTGTTTTTAAAACGTTTTGTTTTGCATTGTGGCACTCTATATCTGACAGGAGTAGCTGAAACTCATAGTGTAGTGGATGAGAGGTGTCTTTTAAAACAGACCCAGACAGCCTCTGTACCTGTCTGGAAAACAACATATCAGGATTCATCTGCTGCTCTCTCATTAACTTACTGGAACACTTCACAATTTGGTTCAGACAATTCTTATTTTTAAGAGACAGATTTCCAAACCAAAACACCATGCAGAAGGATAAAAACGATTTGATGAAAGCTGGATAATAAAGGGTCAACAGTGTTTTGTCAATATGAAAAGACAAAAGTTTTCTCAGGCAAAAAAGACACTGATTACCCTTTTTATAAACAGCCTCACAGTTTGCCTCAAATGTCAGTTTACTGTCAATAACTGTACCAAGATATTTGTACGTAGCAACACATTCCACTATCTGACCTTTTATAGTTGTCAGTTCTTGTGCTATGGGTTTTTTTCTAAAATCAATCAGCATATATTTAGTTTTGGAAATGTTCATCTGCAGGAAGGATTCATCACACCACTGGACAAAGTCACGTATAATTTGACCGTGGCAGGTTTCATTATCCTTCAACAAACTGACAACAACAGAGTCATCTACATATTTTAACATAAATCTGTCCTCCCTTCTGCTACGACACATATTTGTGTAAAGGATAAACAGCAGAGGTGGCAGAACACATCCTTGTGGAGAACCAGTGGATGAACAGAATGTTATTCACTCTCACTCTCTGTGTTCTATTTGATAAAAAAATCTAAAATCCAGCCCACAAGGTTAAGACTTAAATTAAAGTGTTCTAAAAGCCTCTCTATTAAAATGTGGGGTTGAATGGTATTAAAAGCAGATGAAAAATCAACAAATAAAAGTCTAGCATGTGTTCCCTTTCCTTCAAGATCTTTAAAAAGCAGATTCATTAAAGTGACCGTGGCATCCTCGACTCCACGAAGTGGTCTATAAGCAAACTGCAGAGGATCCAGGTCATTCTCTGTCTTCCTTATTATTTCAGACCTCACCAGTTTTTCAAAAGTTTTCATTACAATAGATGTCAAAGCAACGGGTCTAAAGTCATTCAAAGTTTTTGGACCACACGCCAGCCACGTGAGGTCAATCAGGCATCGGAAATGACTCACGTCCCTGGGTAAGTTGGTGGGTATCTGCACTCAGTCATTTAGGTCCCATGCCAGCTTATCCAAAGCTCTCACCTCAACTTTTTGTGAGTACCTTGGTTCTCCGGAACCCATTATATATCCTACTGCGTGCGTGTGAGAACGTGGGTTCCTGGTGGGAATCTTATCTCCTTAACTGGAGCGTTCTCAGAGCAAAACACATGGTCTACCGGCTCTTTCGTTTGTATCCGCAACTGGGCTCTTCCACTACGCAACACTGGGCGGACTCTTTGTTCATTTCTGCTCCTAGTCTGTGACAGGATGTAATTAGTGCATTACAAGTTGGAAGTAAACTAGAAAATAGCACTAAAACTACAAGAAAGACACCGAGCCATCTTCAACAGCGCATCCTCACCAGCACTAATATGCAAATCATATGCACTAAAATAATAAATGCAGTTAAATTCAACAGCCTGAAACTCTGGGATGGCAATGCATACCTTCCTCTGAGTTTCACAGCTTCATCATATCTGCCTTCTTTCATTGCAACAGTAACGTCCTTGGTCTGTAGGCAAGGAGATAAAGGATAAAACAACAGCACATTGAGGGTAACAGCTCCATCGAGTGTATATAGAGATACACACCACTTGTACACACTCCATCAGTGGCAGTCGGACGGCCTGGTTCCCTGACAGACTGACCACACAGGCTGGAGTGTCTGGAGTGGCCTCCAGCAGTGCCATTACAGCCTCCACACCCATCCTACTGCCCTGTTTTACACACACACACACACACACACACACACACACACACACACACACACACACACACACACACATACGCACATGTAGATACAAAATATAGGATAAAGAATTGAAAATGCAGTGCTGCATTGTACTTGAATACTGTTTCTGTATTTTCCTATACTGACTCTATATTAAACTGCTGCTGATATTTTGCACAAATGAAGCACACAATTACATCTCAGTTTGTTCTCCTCTTGACTGCTGATGCAATATTTGGATGTGAAAAATTACTGACTGTACTAAATCTACTTCTTTGTTTAGAGTTTATACCTATATGTATTTCACGTACACTGTATGGACAAAAGTATTGGGACAAATCTGTTTTTCACAGTTTGGGCAAGGCCCCTTACATCCAGCGAAGGACAGTCTTAATGCTTCAGCATACCAAGACAACACCATGCTTTCAACTTTGTGGACACAGTTTGGGGAGGAACCCTTTCTAGTCTAGCATGACTGTGCCCCAATGCACAAAGCAAGGTCCATAAAGACATGGCTGGACAAGTTCGGTGTGGAGGAACTGGCCCACACAGAGCCCTGACCTCAAGCCCATCCAGCACCTTTAAGATTAACTGGAACGGAGCCAGGCCTTCTCGTCCATCATCAGTGCCTGACCTCATAAATGCTCTACTGAATGAATGAACACAAACTCCCACAAAAACTCCAAAATCTTGTGGAAAGCCTTCCGAGTAGGGTGGAAGCTGTTATAGCTGCAAAGGTGGGATCAACTCCATATTAAAGTCTATGTATGTGAATGCAACAATTGCAAAGTTGGTGTGATGGTCAGGTGTCTGACTACTTTTGTCTATATAGTGTATGTAATTGAGTTAAAGACAATAGTTTACTTTGACATTAACTTTCACAAAGAATGAGTAGAATCAGGGTTAATCAAAAAAGATAGTGAAGAGGGAGAGACCCACCAGTATCCTGTCGAATGCTGAGGGAGTTCCACCTCGCTGCACATGGCCTAGGATAGTGGCTCGAGTGTCATAACCCAGCCTCTTAGAAACTAACTACACACAGAGACATTACACACACACACAGGAAATTTAGAGTCCAGACTCTTCCAGGATCTTTGAATAGGAGCAGAATTGGTGCGAATGTAATGATTAGTCTCTTACCTCTTTAATCTGATCACATGTAATGGGTTTGCCGTTCCTGCCCATTGCTCCTTCAGCCACTATAATCACGTTCAGCCGGGAGCCCCTGGTTCTGGTCTGAGAGGAAAAAGACATTTCAGAAAATTTCAGAAAATAGCTATAATTAGATTTCTGATAGACATTATATTGTTACACTAAAGTACGATGCAATCCCAGGTCTTAGCCCCCTGTAGTCATGTCTGTTGCTTAATATGTTTGCACAATATACTGGATTATTTGGATATATTTACTATACAATGGAATACTGAGGAACATTCTGATCATATTTTTCATTTTTTGTATCTAAAATAAATCATGTCATCACATACATTCTTTCATTCCCATAAACCTTTTTGCTGGGATCTTACAAAATAATATTAGTGCAATATTATTTTAATTCTATTTATATCAGAGAGAAACTAATGACTTTCTGTCAGATGGTAACAGCTGTGGCTCTGTTTCAGGCCTCTTTACTGGAGGAAGCACACTAGAAATATTGTATACAATGTAAAAAATGTTACCTACAAGCTTCAAATGAAACATGGAATGTTTTTTTTTGCTATGATTAATCTAGATGTGCTCAGCTTTTGGCTTAGAGCTTGCATACTTGTGCAAATCCTATTAGAGCACTTACAACAACTGGTATTATCGTAGACATGTGTTTTTTCCATGTTTTTGACTTTGGTTCAAAACAAAGGCCTTCATGGTTTGTCACTGATTTTTATAGATATTGGCACAAAATCATAGCATGTATCTATTCTGACTCATATTCATCTTTTAATATTCCGTCCAAACTGACAAACTTCACTCTCTCATTATTTCTGTATGAGACTAGATTTCATTCTCTGCTGCTCTTAGATATTTACATTTACATTTACAGCATTCGGCAGACGCTTTTATCCAGAGTGACGTACATCTGTGCTTCACTGTCCACAAAAAACACACCCCTCATACTAGTAAGCCTAGACTTAAAATTAAGACCTGTTAGAAAACTAAGATTCTACCAGAGAAGACCTTAGAACTCCTCCAGGGACCTTTCAGATCACACACACAGACGAAAGTTAGATTATGACATGAACACGTAGTTGTTCTCCTGTGTTCAGTGAAGAGGTGGGTCTTCAGTCTCCGTTTGAAGACAACAAGTCTCAGCAGATATGTATGGTTTACCATGGTAAACTAAAGTCCAAAAGTTTGTGTCCACACTGAGGCAGTACCTCCATGAGTCTTCTGCACAAGTGGTCCTCCCAGCCATCATCAGGGGGCATCTCAGGAATGAACACCCAGTCAGCACCACATGCCAAAGCAGTGACCAGGGCCAGGTAACTGAGACGCACACGCACACACGCACACACACACACACACAACATATTTTACATTAAACTTTGTGTTGTGTTATGCATTACTTAGGCTTGTTCTTACCCACAGTGACGTCCCATGACCTCCAGGATGAACGCACGCTGGTGGCTGTGAATGAAATCAAAGTGAGACACATCAGAGACTAAAACTGATGGGATTTAAGGTGTGGCAAATGGCACAGTAAGACACTCATACACTGAATACTGGGCAGTAATGTTAAGTTAAAACACAAATATTACAACGAATAGAAATTACATCAATACAATAAATAGTGGTTATTTTAAATTAGGTGTTTTGCTTATGGAATTTTATAAATCCATGCAATGACTGGAGGCATTGAGCAGAAATCTGGAAGCAAACCAGTGTTCTTACCAGCTCAGAAAATGTCAATTACTTTTTTGATAAAAAAAAAAAGAAAACTTGATACTTTTTACTGCTTTCTTGTTTGTTTGCATTTATTCTAATGTTCATCGTTGTTTTTGCTGACAACTGCTGATATAAATGGCTTCAAACAATTTGCATAGGTAAGACATTTGCACTGTACATCATACAACCAATGGGATTCCCACCCACCACATGATATTTGGTTTCCTTCTGCATTTGCCAGCTAGCAGAGAGAAACAGTCCAAATATCTGCTCCAAAATCACAAGGGGAATTTTTATAGTCTTTAAACTGGGAAATCTTCTCTAGAGACTACTGACCATTTCCAGAGAAGACAAAATGTCCCCAAACTTTTAGAGGTGAGTGCATTGCCTCTCTTCAGAAGAATACAGGAAACCCTTAGGCTTCTATTCAGACACGCCACTGCACTGAGGTGCAATAAAACCAGGGCATGGACAGCCTCGCTGACCTCTGGGCTGTGGTGGTGATGCTGTCTACCACCTCCATGATGCGGTGGAGAGCAGAGTCTGTCCCAATGGTCATGTCTGTCCCGCAGAAATCGTTATCTATGGATCCCACCATCCCCACGATGTTCAGGTGAGACGCTGATTTGGCATTTTCTGCAGTGATCATGCCTGAATGAAAATAGAGTGTGGCACACAAAGAGCTGTGGGACTGCCAAATGAAAAACAACTCGGAAAAGATTTGAAAGATCAATGCGGTTCAGGAATTAAAATTATAGACACGTATTTAGTTTCCAGAAATGCAGTAGGCAGAGTGTCTACTGTAGCATAAGCAATTTTCTCTGTGATCAATAAAGTTTTCTGATTCTGAAGACCATGCTGATGGGGCTTGATCTAATGACCACCTATATGGAAATGTGCTTGTGCCTATCCTGCTGTGTTGTGTCAGGGACAAGACCCACAGCTCCGGTAAAAAAAAATTATTTTTAAATCAGCATCTCTATGAGTATGACAACCGCTCCATGCCAGTCTCTGTTAAATTCCTACACAAGCACCTCATTCTGCGATATGAGGTACTGATTAGTGATCACCTGAATCACATATTCTTTAATGAGGAAAAGTATAAAAACACTGCTGTAATCAACACTCTCCTCTTGCAATGTGACCAGTTGAATGGCAAAAC
>JBBPCX010106372.1:0-22018 GCA_037974365.1 Hydrocynus forskahlii
ACATGTACAGATGAATATATACCACATAAGCAAGTCTATTAACTTGGCTGATTTTGATTACATTTTGTGCAAGAGGAAAGAACTATTGCTTTAGAAATGGGTTGCTATGGACTAAAAAAGAGCCTTTATAAAAAGCAAAGAACATTAATTTTTAGCTGTGTCCAGATATTTTAGACATATTTAAAGCAGAAGGGAGGAGAAATAGCCTCTTGCTTCCAAATACTGCAACTGAAATGAAAACCATAAACTCGGTTGCATGGGAAGTGGGATCATGTGGTTGCAATGGTAACTATGGCTGTAACTAGGTGGTTGCTATGGTGTTGCTAGGTGGTCACTGTGGCACTAAAGATGGTTTCTAAGGTGTAGCTAGCTGGTTGCAATGGTAACTGTAGTGGTTGCCATGAGTCCCTTACTTCAAAGTACTGCAACTGAACTGAAAAAAATAACATAATAAATGACAAGGCATTCCATCCATTTATATATACATAATATTATGCATGTATTTTATACGAAGTCGCGGTTCAGAGTTCGCGTCCTCAGTCGTAACCCCCCGAAATTCGTGAGGTTACGTTCCAAGCGCGCCTGTAAATTATGAAAAACCGCAGATTTATAATGTGGTAAAAATATCTATTTTCATGGTCTAAACCCTAAATATGCCCCCAAATACGCTCCCAAAACACTTTAATTTCATTTTAAACTCAGCTTAATTCATTACCCGTGTAAAGGGGTAAAGGTAGCTCCGTGCAGGAAACTGTTCTGATGCGAGAATGCTGGACTGCATCTGCCAAAGATGTGTCACAGGGCAGCAGCCAATCAACAGCAAGGAGAAATAATTAACGCTCTCGGATTGGCTACTTTCAAACCTCCCACCTCTGAGTACAACGGTATTTCACCATCCCAAGATTCTGTATATGGTTGCTTTGTGTTCTTTCAACAGTACTAAAAAATATATAGCTCAATTTTATATGGAAATTAAGCTGCATTTATGTTAATATTTATGTTACAAAATTAGTAAAATATATTTTCTTAATAATTTTGCTCTAACATGCTTGAAAAAAAAAAAAATGTGGAGGATGTCTGCGAACAATTAGTTCAAAGGAAAAATTCTGCAAACGACCGAGGCTGCAAACTCTGTGACTTCGTATAATGTATCAGTTCAGTTTTTCAGTTCTGTTGCGATACTTGGAAGTAAGGGACTCATGCCAACCATTACATTTCTAAACTGCTGTGAGCCTAGTGCTGTTATATTCTTCAGCCACTAAGCAATAGGTCTTTCCTCTCACACAAAATGTAATCAAAATCAGCCAAGGCCTGTTTGATGTCTGAAGTTAATAGACTTGCTTATGTGGTTTCTGACATAATTTGGCATAACATTATCTATATCCTGACATGGTCAAAAGAAAGTGTGTGATGATTTAGGCATTGATCCTGGAGGAATTGTTCTGACTGCACAAGCACAGAGACAAAGTCTAAATAAATCCATTAAAAACTGGCAAACAATCTATATGAAATACACTATGATATATACATGATACATATGTACATAGCAGAGTATAGTATATGGTATAACATAGTATAGCTGTATATGCTGTATTACTACATTACCCTTGCAATTCCAGTGCAGAACTAAAGAAGCAAACCTCCCACACCACAGATGTTTTGCTCAAATACAGCTGGGATAAGAGGAAAATGTTTTGACCAAGCCAAGCTTAAAACACAGACACAGCATGGTAGTTCTTGTCTTCCTCCCCACAGCAAGGCTTCGGGAATCTGGACGGTGAGTATTGGCTGGGTCTGGAGCATTTGTACTGGCTGACTGCTCAGGCCTCCTACAAGCTCAGAGTAGGCATGGAGGACTGGCAAGGGAGGCAGGTGTTCGCGGAGTACGACAGCTTCCGCCTGGAGCCTGAGAGCGACTGGTACCGCCTGAGGCTGGGAAATTACCAGGGCACTGCTGGAGACTCCCTCTCATGGCACAGCAACAAAGCGTTCACCACTCTGGACCGCGACAAGGATGCCTACTCAGGTTGGGTCACATTGTGTTTAGATGTCTGACTACAGGTTTACAGGAACGTAAATTGTAAACGTTTATTTTGTCTGTTTTCAATTTCAAAATAAGATTGAGACTTTATGACCTCTAAATATTTTATGTTTATACTGGTATATTAATTGTTTTAACAAACTTTTCAAAAGTACAAACTTGACAACCCAACCGTAGCCGTAACCACTGCATTTAAGAGATACAGTAAACCCCCCCCCTTAATCACAGCTTCAGTCTCTCGCAGAATTTTTTCTCGAGAACCAAACTAATAATAGTTGGTGGAAACCCCTGCACATTCGCAGAAACCGCAGGTGTCCTCCACATTTTTTTTGCTTTTGTGACAACCGGGCCTTGTCCGCCATGACCCCTCGTCCTCGTGTTGGGTTGTTTATTTTCAGGCGCGGCGGTTAGCAAGGCAATCAGATGCACCTGACCAGAACATAAACAACCCAAACATAAACAACCAGCATGAGGACGAGGTTACCCAAATGCAAGTAGCCACCAAGTCATGCAACAAAAAAGTTATATATTCTGTCTCGTTAGGCCATATCAGTATAAGATTACATAACCTGTTGGGGGGGGGGGACTTGCACCTTGAGTGGTCAGTAAAGATTAAAGACAGGTTCAACTTACACTGCTTAAAACAGGAGTGTTTTGCAAATGTCAGCATGTTTTAGCTGTGTTTTAGACATGCACTATGCTGTGGGAATGTAAATGTGTAGAATTAGGGCTAATAGTTGTGTATATCTTTACAGCTGCATTTTATGCTCAAATCCCACTGGTGGAACTGTTTTATCTCAGGATCAGCCAGAGCAAATTCCACCGGTGGCTGCATATTTGTGAAAGAGTAAGACTTCCAGTGGTTAATTACTGCATATAACAGCATGACACTGTTTTTCTTCTTGTAGGTAACTGTGCACACTACCAGAAAGGAGGCTGGTGGTACCACATGTGTGCACACTCAAACCTGAACGGGGTGTGGTACAGAGGAGGCCATTACCGAAGCCGCTACCAGGACGGAGTCTACTGGGCCGAGTTCCATGGAGGTTCATACTCTCTGAAGAAGGTTGTCATGATGATCAAGCCCATTTAGCAAGAGCAAGTGCTCTGAGATGGACAAAGTACTATTGATCAGACTGGATATATTTGAGCAGATCATCAAGATACGGGACAAAAATGGCAATAAATGTTTGGGAGCCTTCATGGAACTGTTGGATTTTAAGTTTGGTTATTTAGGTGCTTTTTGTGTATAAAAGTATATCTAAGCTTTAGTGCAGGTTATACGGTGTCCAGATGATGGCCAGGTTATATAAGTAGGCTTTATATACAGCCAGCAAATGAAAAGCAAGGTAGCACATGAACACTTAGGCCAGGTACTTCACTTGCCTTCATGTAATCTCTTGAGATGAACAGGTACAAATAGTATGGGGTTGCAAGGTTTGGCAAATCTTAGCATTTTGGGTCTTTTTTCTGAATCACTCATAAATATCCACCAAACTATGCACAAAAACCAAACTTGCAGGTGACTATTCATTGCTGTTTTGCATAAGGACATTCAGTCGGGCCATATCGTAGCGTGTATTGGTATTTTTCCACTACCAAAAGCTCAAATGTTTTGCAACTTGCATTTGTGTTCATTTCTCAGCTCAGCTACTGACGCTCTAAATTTAAAGTCTTGTTTGGTTTAACTTATATAACTGAAGTTTACGAATGTCAGGGGTTGTGAGTGCATCCATAGCTATGGGAGTGTGAGGGTGTTGGGATGATGCCGTTTTGTATATCACAGTACATAACACTATATAATAAACTATTTTCTAGAGTACATTGGCAGTGTTGCTCTTTTCCGTGTTGTAGCACTGTTTATATCATCCGGAAAGCTAATCAGTGTCGTCCAGCAAAGCTTGCTAACTGTTACTGGGATCCGCAAAGTGTAGCCTGTTTCTCAGACTCAGGAAAGATGTGGGGGATTTTTAAAAATGGCTGTACCCCAACAGCCCGGCCCTAGCCACACCCCTGCCTGTGAGCAATACTACAAAACATTATTCTCCTTCAATCAGAAATATTGATCTCTTTTGAGAGCCAGCATATACAGATAAAAAAATACATTTTCAACAAGAAACAAGACAATACAGAACAAAACAAAAAACATTTTTAATTATAAAAAGGGGGGGGGGTCACAGCCTATATAACACACTTATTTAGTCTGGTCTCCTAATAACTGGAGATCCAAACCAACCTTCTTCTTGAAGTCCAACCATTTAGTCCATAGCCTTGTATGGGTCCCAACATTGGTCCTGAGAGACTAAGTCAGTTTTTCCATGGAGTACATTTCCTCTACAAAGACCCACCTCTGATCCTAACTTGGAGGAACACATTTCAACCAGTTCCTTGTAATTGAAGTGAAAGTGAAAGTGATCATTCTGTCATACGTGAACACACCACAGCACACAGTGTGAACAGCATGAAATTCTTCCTCTGTATTTAAACCCATTCACCAAGTGAAGCAGCGGGCAGCCAGGAACACAGCGCCCGGGGAGCAGTAGGTGGGGACGGTATCTTGCTCAAGGGAACCTCAGAGGTGCCTAGTGGTCTTGGGAATCGAACCCACGACAGTGTGGGGCTAAGGCAGCAGCTCTGACGAGTACCTCTATGCAGCTTAAATCTCTCAGACAAATGGCCATTGATCTTAATTCTAGTGGATGGGTCACTATTAAGAGATTGTATACAATTGATAAATTGATCTTTAAAATCCATTAAAATGTAATTGCCAAGTATGAAAATCTAAAGAGATCCGTGTCCTCTGACCGAGACACAGTGCCAGGTACCAATCCCAGAAGCACTGACCTGGGGTCCTTGGGGATCTTGAAATGAAATATGTCCTCAAAAATCTGAAGGATTCTTTCCCAAAATGGCTGTAATTTGACACATGACCAAAACACATGGGAGTGATTGGCATTCCTGTGCCCACAATGTCTCCAGTATTGCTGCTGTAATCCTATTGGTTTACTCTTAATATGAGGTGTAATAAAAAAATGAATCAGGGTCTTCCAGGCAAATTCTCTCCATCTTTTAGAACTAGAGGGAGATTGATGTGTTTTACACATAGAGTACCAATTACCCTCTGACAACTTACCCTTCCTGATCCCACTTTGATTTAATGGACAATGACTTTATTCCATTTCGCTTATGTAAACTCATACAGTTTAGAAACTATTTTGTCAGAGGTCTGTTTGTATGCCATTACAAACACATCAGTTGCCTCCTTACCTCCTTCCGAAATTCCTTTTTTAATTTCTGTTTCATAAAAATGTCTAAACAGGTCCCCATTCTCTTTTGAGTTTCTGAAAAGTTTTGAAGGTTCTGTTCTCTAAGAGCATTCATACTGCTGTTATTCCTTTATCCCTCCATCTTGCAAATGTGGTATCTTGCTCTCCAGGTCTAAATGTGGAGGTCTGGGAGAGCCACATTAGAAGTTTTATATCTCCTTCCAATTTATATTTTTTAACAATCTCGTTCCATATAGTCAGAGTTCCCTCAACTATGTAATTTTCCCCCTTTTGATATTCATGCCCACTTAGCCTAGTCTGTAGATGGGATTGGTCCACATTTGTTTCGATATGCTTCCATCTAGCCTGATACTCTTCAGAACACCAAGAGTCATATGGGCGGCATAATAATATTCTTTAAGGTTTAGGAGTCCTAGTCCACCATTAAATGTTATCCTTGTATTCGTTTAATAGATTGTAGATTGTATTCGTTTAATAAATTGATCATTAAAACCCATCCGCTCTAATACTCCATTTAGGAAAACCCAACAGACCCTGTCAAAACGCTTTCCCCGCGTCAAGACTGACCAGGACTGCACTTAATAGCTGTTTACTGGCCTGATCTATAATGTGCAGGGAACGTCTGATGTTATCTTGTCTGCCTTCCTTTTATAAAACCCATCTGATCTTCATCTATTAACTCATGGAGAAAACGCTCTATCCGTTTTGAGATAATGGATGTAAATAACTTATAATCAATATTTAATATAGAGATGGAGTGAAAAGATTAACAATGTTCTCTGTTTTTGCCCTCTTTGGGGAGAACTGGTATCATGGTCTCTCTCCATGATGGTGGTATCACAGCTTTGCTGAGGGTCCAATTCAAAGACTCAAGTAGTACCGGGGCAAGATCGTCTTCAAAGATTTCATACCACTCACTCAGAAGTCCATCACTGGACATGTATTTATCTTCAGTCTACTGATTGCTGCATCTAATTCCTTCTTTGTTATGGGAGTCCATAATTTGTCTTTATGCATCACTCCTATGGAGGGGACAAGTCTATTTCAATGTCGTCTACATTAATTATCTCGTTTACTGAAATTGTTATTTGTTGGGTTCTCAGACGTCTAGCTAAAATTTTCATTGCTTTTGAGCCCGATTGTTTTAGGATTGTTTTATGTATCTCAATTTCTTTTCTAATTCTTCATTAAACATTTAATTGAATTGTTCCTTGATCTCCTTTATCTGGTTTGGCAGTTCTGCATCTTGGCGCATTTATTGCTTTTTCTCAAAATTTCTACTAATACATTTTCGCGGAACCCCCACACACGCGCGGAAAAGGCAGATATCCTCCACATTTTTTTGCTTTAAAGCTCTAAATATGCCCTCAAATATCCTCCCAAAACACTTATTACATTACCCTTAAAAATGTAAAGTTAAACCCGTATTCGTACTCTACAGTTTACATTGAACTGCTGTCTCACGCAGTGCAAGAATGTAAAATACTGATGTTACCCCGGTATATACTCTACTGTAATTCATGCAAGCACATTTTCTTTGATATGCGCTGTTGTTTTCTTTGGTATAAGCAGGGTAAATACAATAGTGATTTAATTTAATTTACAGTAATAAAAATACAGGGTTTTAAGAAGAAACCATTTTGGAACTAAAAGAAAAACTTAATGTTAACTTAAATTAAATGCAGTGACAGGAAATTCCAATGGTCCTCTCTCAACTGCTGAAGCGGTCAAGGTCAAATGCTTTAACCTCCTGATACTTGGGTCTGCCTGGACTTCTGTGGTGATCATAGAACACAGTGTGCTCTATCTAGTCTTTTATAGTGTTTGATTGTAGTCCTGTTATTATAGAATAAACATGAAAAGACACATGCAGTGGGTTTTTTTTATTATTGATCGTTTATTTTAATGATTTTACTTTTCTTTACTGATGTTTATTGTTATTGTCACGTCTGGGTGCCTGTTTGGGAAGGAGGCATAGAAGCAGATTGGCATCTTTTCCTTTTCTCTTTATTTTGAAACTCAAAGTAAACAGCACGATGGCCGAAAAACACAAAGCAAGGATGAAGAGTCCTCGGGGCCGGCTCCTTCGCCGGAGGGCTCCAGATGGGCTTCCGTGCCCGCCTCCTCCTCGCTGGTTGAGGGGACAGCCAGTTCGCCGTGGGGTACTCGGCCAGGTCTCGGGCGACCGGCTCCCGGGAGAGCGTGGCGAGCCCAGACAGGGTCCACTGGGGGCGTTACAGTTATTTGTTTATTTGCTGAGTCTCTTGAAGTACAATGTAAGGTAATCCACTGTAGTATATGGTACTGTGTTACACAAATGCATGCTGTAAGACATTTAATTTGTGCAAAGACCTTTGTAGGACAGACACTCCCAGAAAAGGTAAGCATAATACTGGCGTGGCGCTGCCAGGCACGTATGTGGAGGTCATACAAAAAAACACCCCGTAGATTACGTACCATCTCATGTTCAGTCGATCAGAGTAGGATCCTGCGTCGACGTTGGATGCGACGTAGTTTCCACATGGGGTGTAGTAGGGGTAAACAAAAGCAAATAATATAATGAAGAAATTAATTTTAATAAAAACCGGTAGATATTTTGGTGGGCTGGAGAATCGCAATCAAATGTTTGTGCGTCACGTCCGCTAAGTGCAAAACTCAAGTGTGCCATTTCGGACAGCACTTACCCACGGCAGTGTGCACTACAGGAGGAAGTGCGCAGTGTGCACTACGCCTACATTGCAGTGCACTGAGCCAAGTGCGCGATTTCGGACACACTCAGTGAGTAATCATGTTAAGTGGCATCTGGAAAGGCTGCCTGTAGTGCTGATGTTCTGTTCATTTTAATAGATCACAGTTCAAGTTTATTTATAAAGCACATTATCACACACAATAGATAATTCAGTGTGCTTTACAGGAACAGAGTACAAATAAAATAACAGAATAAAATAATGGAAGATGCAGATAAAATGCAAAGTGTACTTGCTCAAATGCAGAACACAGCATTAGAGTTAGCATTAGCATTAGCATCACCATAACATTAGCATAGCATTAGCATATCATTAACATTAACATAGCATTAGCATTAACGTTACTTACCATTAGCATAGCATTAACATTAACATAGCATTACCATAAGCATTAGCATAGCATTACAGTTAACATAAGCATAGCATTAACATTAGCATAGCATTAACATTAGCACAGCATTAACGTTAGCCTTAACATAGCATTAGCATAGCCTTACTATTAACATTAGCATAGCATTAGCAATACATTAGCATTAGCATAGCATTATAATTAGCATAGCATTAGTGTGTGTGTGTGTGTGTGTGTTTGTGTGTCCCAATACTTTTGTCAACATAGTTTTGTATGACAGCGCTGTCCCAATACTTTTGGTCATATTGTTCAGTTTAAACAGGTGCGTCTTTGGGGACGTGACCTGAGGTCACATATGAAGTTTCATAAGGTTTGGTCACTGTATGGAGCCTGAAAGTTTCTTCTTCTGAAACTGCATTCATTTCAATGGGGTTAAAAATGAATGGAAGTGAATGGGGAAAAAGAGATGAGCGAAAGACAAGGAAGAGACGAGTGCAGGTCATCACTGACCGTGTTTGTGTGTCAGGGAAATTGGCCTGAGGTATAACATGAAGTTTGGTGAGTTTCGGACGAAGCGTGTCCAACCAGGACTATCTGAAAGTTCAGGGTGCCAATACTTTTGTCACATTTTTTCGCCAGAAAAACGGGAATAACGAACGAACAAGACGTATCAAAAAGCTGTGAACAAGCACGCTATTCCAGGCCCGACGTTTCAGAGTTGGAACGGTGTTTCTATCTCGAAAGCCCTGGGAGGAGTAGGGGGCCAAAAAAATGGGTGAACGGAAGCAAAAAGAGAAAGAGAATAACTAGACTGCATTTCTGCAGAGAAAATGCAAAGTGTGCTTGCTCAAATGCAGAGCACAGCATTAGCATTAGCATCATTGTTAGCATTAGCATCAACGTTAGTGTTAACATTAGCTTTATCATTAGCATAGCATTAACATTAGCATAGCATTAGCATTAATATGAGAGTGTTTGTGTCCCAATACTTTTGTCCACATAGATTAGTGTGACAGCTCTGTTCCAATACTTTTGGCCATATAGTTCAGTTTAAACAGGTGTGTCTTTGGGGGCGTGGCCTGAGGTCTCATGAAGTTTCATATGGTTTGGTCACTGTATGGAGCCTGAAAGTTTCTTCTTCTGAAACTGTATTAATTTAAAAATGAATGGAAGTGAAAGGGGAAAAAAGGGATCAGCAAAAGAAAAGGAAAAGACGAGTGCAGGTCATCACTGACCACGTTTATGTGTCGGGGAAGTTTTTAGATTTTAGTACCATGTTTATAGGATCATTTCCTTTGTGTCTCACTGTCTTCCATGCAGGAACCCTTTGTGTTAGAGTCTCCAAGCAGCAGAGGGACCTGAACGTCATGAAGACATGCTGGATTAGATGACTGATCTTCTTAACAACATCAGGGGATAAATGCCCTTGTCCACTGAAACCTCAACAGGAACACATTACAGTCCTCATCAACAGACATCAACTGTAAATCCACCTGCATTTACCTTTTTCCTTTTCAGAACTGTAACATTTAATATGTAATTATCATTTAATATATTTTTTGTATTTCCTTAGGAATGGAGGATCATGAGCAGGAAATTCGTCCCTTTCTGTGTCCCCATTCCAGAGGTAATCTTTTCTCAACTGTAGGATAATGAGGATAATTAATCATATGAATTATATTTCCATGTCTTGTTTGTAGGAGTTTTCTCTGCAACTGCCAATTGGTCTGCCATCTTCTTGTGCACCACTGATGAGGATCTGGGTAAGAATCAGCTCTTGGACTCATTGTTTAAATGACATTTAGCAAGTTTTGTTTTTGTTATTTTCCTGAGCCTGTGTTTAGATTTGTGAAACAAAACAACAAAATTTCATTTAACCATGTTTCCAGTATCATTTTCATTGTGTCTTTCAGTCTCACTGTCCTCCATGCAGGAACCCAGTGCAGCTTTCCCTTTGGATTAGAGTCTGCAAGCAGCAAAGGGGCCTGAACTTCATGAAGACCTGCTGGATTAGAAGACTGTTTGGTCTTCTTAACAACATCAGAGGATACGACATCAGCATCTACAGAAACCTCAACAGGAGCGCATTACAATTCTCGTCAACAGACAAGAACAGCGCCAGAAGGAACTGTTGGACTGAAATGTGCATTATGCACGCCATCATCTGCGCTATCACCATCACAACCTACATGATTTTAATGAAGAGGAGAGCTGGACATAATCTTCAACCCTCCGTGGACATCAGTAGTCGTTTGGGACATTATCGTCATCACCCTTTTGTTATCATCAGAAGCAGCATCACCATTGACCATCCTCATCCTACTAGTCACCATCATTATTATCTTTGAACTTTGGACTGAGCCATGGACTGAGACTTTCAGTAGTCAGACTTCTCAAGAACTCATTAGTGTTAAAGCCATGGATCTGCTTTGTGCATCACACTTGGACCGAGGACCAATCAGAAGGCTTCCTAGCCTGGCTACTTGACTGTGAGTTGTAGTTCTGTTTCCAATTACTAGAACAGTTTGGCTCCCTCATCATTCTGATTTATATTTTTATTTTACAAGGAATATCAGCTGGATGATAATTGACTGTGGACTGTATAATCACAAAAGACTCATATATTAATCAATAATAATCTCTTATTGCTTGTCTGTTTATTGCAGCGTATCACTGTATTAGCTCTGTGTTTATTACACTTTGTCCAGTTGCAACTTTGTCTTCTTTTCACCTTATTTATTGCTCAGTAGTAGTCAATGGTATACTCAGTGTGACTGCTCACTTCTAGAAGTAATGCAAATGTAGATCTAAATGTTACTGCCAATATTGTTGATAAGCTCAGAAAAGCATATTGTAAGAAACCACCATTACAGTACATTTTGTTATAGCCCCCAGCTCTAAGATTTCATAACATTAACACCATTTGAAATATACACAGCTTGAGCAGGTGTATATTTTCAGCCAGATTGCTTACTGGTGTGGTCCAGCTTGAGATGATTCAGTCACAAGTCACAGTTCTGTCATCAGAATATAAACTGGATCCATTTCTTTAATCTACCATTCTTGTGTTAATATAGAAATAATTTTGAGGAAATTCTTTGTGTGTCCAGATGTGTGAGTGGTATGGTCAGTTTCTTTCCTCTTACAGCATCCCCTTGGAATGCATATTTGAATCTACAATGTGTATTTGAAGGAGGTGAAGCTAGACAGCATTTGACTCATATTATCGTGTTTGCTGCTGGCCCAAGGAAGCAGGAATAACTTAATGTGTTTTAATCAGAAAAATGCTGGGAAAATACAGACAAAGACAGGCTACAACTCTGGCTTGATAGTAAAGTTCATATACGCAAATCAGGAGCTCTGCCGGATCAGTTAGAAGTGTACAAGAAAGTCAATGACATCAGAAGGAGAACAGATCCACAAACAGGATGGTGCACTCGGGTCAGGTAGAGGAATCCTCTACCATGGTGAGCCAGGTGAACTACATGTGATCTTCACAGCTGGAAGATGGAGACGGAGACACAGACAGAGGCATACTAGTCACCTGGCATGAGGGTAAACGGACAGTGGGCTCTGGGTCAAGCTGGGCTTAAGCGGGGAACTTACACAAGCTGAGAAGAATCATGGAAGTGGGAGAAATGAAAAAAAAAAAAACAGCGAAGCCCAAGCTCAACATTCCAGAAACTGATAAGGCCACAGACCTGACACCTATGAACAAAAAGTACATGTCTGTGAAGACTGACAGCGTTAGCTTCCTAAGTAGCAGGCTTTATTGAGATCTTTACAACATAATAGTTCTAATAGTTCTATAATACGTTTGTATGTTTATAATTTGTCCACTTATAAGTAAATAATTAATTAAAAAATTTTGAAAGTATTGCTATATAAACAGAATACTGCTATGTGAACAGAAGTGCGATAACATTTGGTTTGCAAACACTTTAAACAAGTAAGGAGCTTTTTAACAGCAGTGTTCCCTTTAACACTGTTACATGGCTGCAGCAAATATTTCTTGTAAATCTCAACTAAAACAATCAAATCAAATGGATTGATTACATGTTGGACATCTTGATCTGTAGTTCTACATTGAAAACAAAGTTTTAATTCTTTGTTAAAACTTTCAATTCTAGTTTTAGAGGTCTCCAGAAAAGAGGACGTGCTCAGGCTGAAATCTGGTCACCCTGCAGGAAACATCAGCACTGTCCAGAATCACCACAAGCTGTAAGCATGGCATGATCTGAAGTAGCCTGTGTCCTGCTTCACGGTAGCATGTTAGAACCGGACTGTATAAGCTGGCTCTGTGCACCTCTAAAGATCTATCTATCTAGGCTCTTCTCATTTAAATAAAATATGTTTTTCTCTGATTACGCATATTATTTGCCTATTTCTCATCATTATCAGTGTTATAAACTGACTATAAACTTAAATGTAGCATTTTTCGACAAGACGACTGTCTCTGGTAATGACGTCCCTCCTCCGAGGCTTCTGATTGGTCACCAATGCAATAGAGTTTAAGGTTATATCGTCACCTGCTGCCTTGGCATGCGTTTGTCACCATTTTTTGTGATTGCGTGTGGACAGAGATATTTTTGAAAACGCGTGGACGCGATTTTTGTAATAAACGAAAATGGAATATCTCCGTTTTCAGAAATACCCGTGTATGTGTGGACATGGCTTTGATGGACAAAAAAGACATTTGAGCATTTTTCACTGCAAGGAAGGGACTTCGGCCCTTCTCATATACAACAGAGGGAGCTGATTTGAGAAGCATGGATTTAAATGCTTAGAACTTCAGTGGGGTGTTTGTATTAGTGTTGATGGATATGGAAATGTCAATGTAAAATTAATAATCTCTTTTGAGCCGCCCCAACAAAGCTGGCAACCCTTCTCAGCTGTCATTTTTATACCACATGTATAAAAGAGGTCCTCAAATGTTTTAGAACCAAGGCCTCAGAACTGCTTAATCCTACCCCGAATGGACAAAATGTTACAAATAATTTCAATGTTATTTTTGATTTAGGTGATTTATGATTTACAGTTTATTGTCTATTGTTATATCTCAACATTACTGAAATGTATTTTGTGTGTGTGTGTGTTTCTGACTGTACCTTTGGGACCATATTTTTTGTTGATTAGCCAAATTTAGTGTATAATATTTTGTTTCCTATTTGTTATAAACCATATTGTTTTTTGATACCAAATAAATTGACAATGCTGTCACGTGGGGTTTAGGTATGAATGAGGGGTTGAATCACCCAAGGCTCCTTCCTCAAACTGGTTTCCTCTTATAAACAGCAGGAATTCCTGTTTAGCATCTTCTCGTATAAAGCTACAGCCTTCACCACCTGCCCCATACAATCGAGCGAAACTGGAGCTGGCAGGTTGTTTGTTGCAGGATCACATCTGGAGGCCGCTTGAAGAATCAGTTCCCTTCATTTGGTATCAGTTATCACCATCGTTGTCATCCTTTCAGCCGTTTCGGTCATCACTGCAGCAGTGTTCAGGTCGGGACGGACCATGCTGCTGCTTCGAAAGTTAACCTGGTGCATGGTGATGGTCATGCTCATACATGGCGGTAAGTTTTTACTTTTAGAGCAGGACATTTGTATAGATGCCTGATGCCGTCTTGCTTGGCTGGGTGATGGCTGGCGATCATGCTTTTGATGTAGATCTCCTTCCATGGTGCCATGTCGAGGAGATTTGTTACTTTTGTCTCTTTGACTTTTACCATTTAGGCTCCTCGTCATCCTTTAATTCTTGAAATATTGACATTACTTTCTTATTAATGCTTATATTGTTTTTGCTATATGCCCTTCCGTCGTTTTTTAACATATGTGTCCAAATTCATAATTGAGTAGATGTTCGTTAACGGATGAGCTATAAGCTACATTTTCATTTATTTTCTCCGGGTGAACGAAGATAAAGGTTAAGAGCTTATAATGCTGAAAAGGTTTAAAAACGTCTAATGTTCTATCTCTTGAACTTCATTCATAATCCAGAGTGAGACAAACCTCATTAAGAAAAAAAGGAACTACAGCCATGGCAACCACCATAACAAGGGTCTAAACACTCACAGAGCACATGCTTTCTGAGGTGCGGTAGGGGCTACTTTCAGTATGAAGCAACAGAAGTGCCAAATAGGCAATTTTAACCACCACCGACGACTTCTAGAGCCAAGACACACACAAACACAAACTCCAAACAATGGGTAACCAATAGCACAACTGAAGATTCATTATACAACATATACAATTATACGTTTGTTTAAATATGAACAATACAATTTATAAACTCATGTCATCATATTCATCGTATGTTGTCTAGATATGATGGAAATGTGCAAAAACAAAGTATTTAAGTGTGCTTTTAAAGTGCCCTGATTGAAAAAGTTCAGTTGCAGTGTGTACCTACTTACTCAGTGCGTTCATTTGGAATAATTTATGACTGCTTATGTGTACTTAAATCCAGAATAAGAAATCTTTCTTAAGTGCATTTAGTTTGTGAACTTTTTTTTATTGGTTGAAGGTGCACTTTGGTAGCACAGAGTTTTCACAGTTGTATTTACATTTGGAGTATATTCTTAGTATAGCATGGCTCACTTTTATGAAATGCCTCATACTAGCTGATTATCCTCCTGGTCACATGATGCAACCAAGTTGGGGTGCGGTGGTTAGATGCATGAGGTGAAATCTAGGACATACTGAGCTGTAGATGGGTGCCAATATTTAAAGTGAAAGAGATCATTCTGTCGTACACAGTGTGAAGAGCACAGAATTATCCCTCTGTATGTAACCCATTCATCAAGTGAAGCAGGGGGCAGCCAGGAACACAGCGCCCAGGGAGCAGAGTGTGGGGACGGTACTTTGCTCAAGGGTACCTCAGAGGAGCTTAGCTGTCTTGAGAATCGAACCCACGACTTCCTGATCATACAGTGAACACCCTGGCCACTAGGCTACCATTTCAGCCAATAGAGGCAACACCCAGACAGCTGCACCACTACTACACTCTGGGTAATGTGACTATAATAAAGAGAGTTTTGTTTGAATGTTCATTATATTATTCATTATATTAATAAAAAAGGGCACAGGTTTGATTTTGACATTAATGTGGACACAAAAGCAACTTCACTCCAGCCATAGAGCAACATCACTTACATCTTTCATACATTAACATCAAAGTACATGTGCATAGTACATCTGGAGGGCCACTTCAGTGTTGTACTGTTTTCCATGTAACCAGTAATGAAGTACTGGAGCGCTGCTGGTGGCCTAGTGGTTAGGGCGTTACCCCTGCAATCAGAAGGTCGTGGGATCGAGGGATCGAATGCTCAGTGCAACAAGAGTAATAAAGATAAGACAATAAAGAGTTAGGAGGGAAAAAAACAGTAGTAGTAGTGCAAAAGGAATCACAAAATAACTAACAAAAAACTAACAAGTAACTATAACAGATATTATAAAATAATTATTAGTGCAAGTGGTCATGAAAAGTGATATAGTGTTTGTGCCATGAAAATATGATGAATGCAGTAAGATGAGATGCTGTAGTGTGTTCAAAAAAGACAAATGGTGTCAGATGGGTTGGGTATGTGTCACTTCTGTCTCCACACAATTCTACGCCCTTGTTCATAACTACATTTAACTGAAGTGCATTTACTCAAATAATAAATAATCATTTAAAAGGTATTACATTACATTACATTTTAGATAATACACTTAAGTTGAAATGATTAGTAATATATATATATATGTATTTTCTTACAGCCCAAGTACTTTTCATTTTACAGGGATTACGTTACAGTGCATTTTAAACAATACACTTAAGCTGAAATGAAAATTAGTTATGCTTTTGTTTCTGTGTACTTCTGTATGTTGTATTCAAAATATTTTAGAATCAAATGTATACTTTAAAATAATATTCAAAACGTAAAATGAATGTTTTCAAGTTTATGTCCCTTCCACGTTTTAAAGTATACATTACATTATTTTTAAATACATTACCTTGAAATGCAAATTAGTAAATCTGATGTGAATTTCTATAAAATGCAAGAAATGTATATGCTTCAAGTGTCATATTGTTCCAAAGTATATGTATGCTATTGTTACTTACTTATACTATTTTTTAAATGCTTAACAAAAAGGGCTCCCCCGAGTTACAATATCTCTTCTGCCAAAGAGTCCTGCTGAAGATCGGCAGCATAATGACATAAAAACGTTCATAGAAAAGTACAAAGGAGGACAGATAACACAACAGATACACAACTTAAGAGATCGGGGGCTGAAAAAGAAATGTGAAAAGCAATGACATTGTTCTCTAAATAGTGACTAATACTTACCAATTGTTCCCTAATAGGTTTTTAGTATTTTGAGAGAGAGTGAATGCAAACGGATTATGAGATGAGTCATTATTTTGGAAAATGAAAATGGGAGTAATTTGTTTCTGTGCAGTAAATGATTGAAATGTGTAGAAAAAGTGTCAAATGTGATGTCAGCTGTTCTCTCGCTGCTGTGCCATTTCCACGCAGGCTTTGATTTGATTCGTCCCTTGGAGAAATATGGAGATCACCTCAAAGGCCAGAGATTTTTTAACTCCATGTCTAATAATATTAAAAATGATCAGCTTATTGTTAATCAGAAGTGGATAACACAAGGGGATTGAATCTATTTCATATTTGGGAATGGGGTTTAGGTGTTATGGCTTGGGCATGCATGGCTACCACCGTTACTGGCACAATAATCTTCACTGATGATATAACAGCTGATGGCAGTTGCACAATGAATTCAGAGGTATATAGAAACCTCTTATCTGCTCACATTCCCACTGGACCCACTGGACAGCGTTTCATCCTGCAACAAGACAATGGTCCCAAAAATAGTTCAAAGGCATAAGCTAAAAAATTGAGAATTCTTGATTGGCCAAGCTAGTCAACTGATTTAAAAACAAATGAGGATACCCTCCATGTGCTGTAGAAGAAACCTAAAGGGACAAGCCCCCCGAACAAGTAGGAGTTGAAGGTGGCTGCAGCAGAGGTTTGGCAAAGCATCACCAGAGAAGATGCTGAGCACCCGGTGATATCTGACAATCCCCGACTTCAAACAGTCATTGAGTGAAAGGGATACACAGCAAAGTACTAAACATGACTGCTTTAATGTACCTACCATTACTTTGTCCCAAACAGTATTAATGTCTTTAAATTTAAGTCTGGATGTGCACTTTAATCACATTTGAATAGTTTGATTTAAAATTTTATACTGAGGACCATAGGGATAACTCAAAGGACAATATTACTTCGACTCAAACATTGTGGAGGACACTGCAAGTGTCAGAAGTAGTTATCTAAGTAGTGATATTGCCCTTGATAAGACTATTGCACATCAACTATTGCACATGACTGGTGACATAAGTAGTGACATAAGTAGTGATACTGCATCTGATGAGACTATTCCACATAGTAAACAATTGGACATAATAATAAAGATGATAAAGACATTTCACGTACATGTAAAGATTGCACATCTGAGTAGCAGCAGGTTATTGTATATTCAGAATTAGAATCAGCATCAGAAAACACAAATGGTGGTTAGGAGTCTGTTACTGCATGTTCTGGACATCAGTAGTAGATCAGTAATATTGACATAAATAGTAATATTTCACGTGGTAAGACTATTGCACAGAGTAGTAATATGTCCCACATAATTAAATGATTTAGCACCCATTAAAAAAACTGCACATGAGCTTACGCATGCTACAACTATGATTTAAACCCAAATAAGAAACTGTACAACAGAGAAACATGAGGTCATTGTACAGATCATTGTGTGACAGTTATAGAGTCTGATGGCAGTTTCCTATTCTCAAGTTGTTGGGCCTTTCTGAGCACAGCGGCGAGACTGACATGCCTGTGCGTGTTCTGTGAGTGTGTCTGATCTCTTAAACAGTGTGTGTGTATGTGTTCTCAGCTGTGGAAGCAGGCTGCCCTCCTGAGCTGGGTGACATTCAGCTGGAACCTCCACATGCAGTGATAGAATACGGAGACCCTGTCTCAGTAAACTGCAGCACGTCCTCGAAAGTCACTCGCCTGAACTGGACGGGTCCGCCAGAACATGTGCGATGGAACGATCTTACTCAGACTGCTACCTGGGAGATGGACACACTGACTGACTGGGACAAACAGATGGTGTGCTATGTGGACTCGAGTGATGTCCAATGCAACAGAACACTCCCCCTTATCATATACAGTAAGTAATCATGAGTCATTTGTAAATTCTGATTTACTTTTTAAAAAATGTAACTTAGAACAGGAGCAGCTTGAATCTATACCTGAAGCACAACAGAACAACTCATTATATGGAAGGTCCTCCGGTTTGTGTTGATGTTGGTGGTGTCAGATGTCATGCTGAGCTTTGTTAATGTTCCTATGTGACGTAGAACCAAGGTTATTGCGCTGAGAGAAAGAGCAGCAACCTGCGAGCCTTTAGAACAAACACCGGATCAAGACTGTTTTACCCCGTTTATATTTGTTGACTCAGACTTGGAAATGTGGTTTAGGACACTATATGACTGACTTTGTAAAATGAACAAAACTTCACTGCTACAGGAAGCCCTTTCAGGGAATACCAGGCCTGGAGAGAACTGACCTTGGATCAGGTTCCTGTGTGTTTATAGTGGTCATTGTCAGAAAAAGAAAGATTCTAGATCAGCACTCCTAGATCAGAAGAGCTGGATGCGGTTTGAGAGGATATCATTTTGGAAAAGATTTGCCTGACTATTGACTATCTCTGGTTCTAAGGTAGAGAAACTAAATTTGGATTCTAAACATGCCTTGGCTGAAAGACTACATCTGGGTTAAGTGGAACATGATGTAAATCAAACTGTTCCTTTAATAAATACTGAAAGTAGAAGAGGCAGATCCTGTTATTAGGCTGAAATGAGATCTTTGTGGTTTGCTTTATTACTCCAGCAGTGTAGAAACACCCTTATCTGGGAAGTACATGGCAACTCACTCTTACAGCCGACAACAGCAAAGCTAAAATGACACACCAGAGACGGTGGGCCAGGGGACAAGAAAACACGAAGGAAAGGGCAGTGCAGTAAAGAGGCTCTGAGCCATCAAATGTTTTTTTATGCATGGATTCCCCAAAAACAGTTTCTGCTGCGTAAGTAGTTAAAATGAATGTCTCCAGTCAGTGGTTACTAAACTCAGGGTTGGTTGCCAAGCTGCAGGTTTAGACTTTTTAACATTATGCTGATTGTTTTGTTATGATGTTTCTCCATACGGACAAATGAATGACCTTAAGATAGGCAGACAGATGGATGCTGAATCCAGTAATGAGGTGGCTATTCAAAGTCTGATTGTCCAGTCTCAGTCTTCCAGTTAGTGCTTGGCAATAGTTGCTGTTCATCATTGCTGTAAGACTTCAGTTTTTATCAGCTTGTGTTTGAATCTGAAACTCCCTTTGTAGTCAATGGACCTGTAAAAGTGAGATTTCTACTACTGACAAAAAGAAACAATAATCAAAAAAACTCTGCTGACTCTGCAGTGTGCAGATTCAGCACTCACAAATCTTTTACAATAGAAGCTAAAACAGAATGTCAAAGGAAGGTAAGACATGGTAAGAAAGGTAAAGGGTGGATTTTATTTACATTCAAGAAATATCAGTGTTATAAGAACCTAAAGGTGTTTTGCATTAGGGGTTCATATTATATATATTGTATGTGTGTGTGTATGGTTTAAAGTAAAGTGTAAAGTGACCATTTGCCCTATGTGAACACACCATAGGACACAGTGTGAACAGTGTGAAATTCTTTCTCTTCATTTAACCCATTCACTAAGTGAAGCAGTAGGCAGCCAGGAACACAGCGCCGGGGCAGCAGTGTGTGTGTGTCTATATGTCTCTCTCTCTCTCTCTCTCTCTCTCTCTCTCTCTCTCTCTCTCTCTCTCTCTCTCTCTCTCAGAAAATGAATTGTTAGCAGAAAATATAACAATATAATTGTTTATACTTTACTTTTGATACATTAGAATGCTTTTATAGTTGCCTTTTTGAACAATTTGTGTTACCTTTTGTGAATCGTCTTGCTTCCAACCATTACAAGAATCTTATTGCTTCCATATATGAATGGAAACAGGGCATGAAATTGTAAAAAGCTTTGTTGTATATTTTCTCTCTGTGCAGAGACTCCAGACCGCGTGTCCATCAGCACTGTGGGTCACTCTGGACCGATGACTGCAGGTGAACAGTATGAGCTCCAGTGTGACATTCAGAATGTTGCTCCTGTTCAGTTCCTCACTGTGCAGTGGTTCAAAGGAGAGACTCTAGTGGAAAATATACCCTACTACAATTTGACCAAAACTCCCGTGAATCTGACTGCCAAACTCCAGATCACTCCCAGTAGAGATGATGTTGGAATTGAGTACAGGTGTGAGGCAGAACTGGATCTGGTACCAGATGGACCGCATCCTCCTCTCACAATGACATCGGACCCCCTCAATCTAACAGTGCACTGTGAGTTCTCCACAGATTGGTTTAGCTTATTCAGAATGCATTTTCTTCATTTCATTTGTCTGCTAATATGTTATCTAAAACGTATTTCAATAAGCCTTTTAAATAAGACTATTCAGTTCCATTGTCCCTCCATTGAAAATAAAACACTGAAAGTCGAACTAACATTTGTTTACTGCCATGAATTTAATTCTACATGAGATAACCTAATACGATATATATTTTTTTAAATTCAAGATTTAGTATTCTAAAAGTATGCTGTTTTCTGAAAACTGCCTTTTCAAAATGTAACATGGGCTGAATTATGCTCAATTTATAAGTAATACAGTTCATTCTATACTGAATTCCAAATACTGCTTGTCTGCTACATTCCAACTGGTTGCCAGTTTATTAGGTACACCTTACACGAATTGGCCATTTGATCGCGTGCACATACACTTTGTTGCTATATCAGTGAAACCACCAATGAAGCCACCACATTATTACATGAGTGGTGGTCTATTCTCAGCAGTCACACTGACTTGGTTGTGTGTGTGGTTTGGGTACGAATGTATTGGGATGTGTTTTTTCCACACTGTACACTTTCTGGCCACTTTATTACACACACCCATATGGTTCATACCTGTTGTAGGTGTACAGTTACATACCGTATGTACAGTCTATATTTGTGTCCATTCGTCGATGGCCTGTTTCTGGCCACAGGACCGCTGTTGGTGGGCTTCTCTGAATACTGAGGTTTAAACAGTTTATCTCACACTTCCCACTCTACTGTGGGCTAATAATATTCTGTAATGTCCGTTACGCTTGTGTTGTTTATTGTTTCATTTGTGTCTATGGCCCCTGCTTGTATGTGCACTACTCAAATAACATGTGGTCACTGGTGGTTTTATGGTGGTTCCTGTCCATAAGTGGATATTCTAGAGGGGGCGACTGATAACTGCACAGTGACATGGTATGTGCTACAATCAGTAAGTGTACATGCAACTAGGTGGCAAGCGTGGCTGATGACTAAACAAGCACTTACCTTTTATATTCATTTGCATCATTTTTTCAGATAAGCCTGCAATAAAGTGTTCAGATTGGGCTCCATTGGTAA